>CABEEJ010000406.1:242948-291838 GCA_901482245.1 Timema douglasi | reverse complement strand
TTGGACAATTACAAACTACCATCGAAATTTAAAAGCTAAAAAAAATAGAATGTTTAGCTTTAAAAACGATGTTTTATAATATAATAAAGTAAAAAAGAGGTTATCTCTATTTGGTATTGTACCCACAGATGTAAATGGGACGTTAATGAGCTTTCCTCAGATTTAGTAAATCGTCAGATCTTATTGGTTTAGATTTCGGATGAAGTAAATTAAGGGTAATGTGAGACAAAGGTTCTCAAAAACAGGATTACCACCACGCAAGATGGTTCGGGGGTAGGGAGGGTGTGACAGCTTATATCTACCACAAATATAATTGGTTATCTAGAACATCATCAACATAAGTTAAGATTTTTTTTTCACAATTAATGAAGCTAAACATGATCTTCCAAATTGTGTTAGGAATGGTTAACAAGTTTTAATTGCATTTTGAAGATGTCACTCCTACTTCCTCCATTATAGATTGTATCTTTTCTTACATGTATAAATATCACTAGATAAATAGTTACATATTCATACACCTAGAAATGTCACTATAACGTGAACAGCTATGTGACATAATTGGAACTGAATATACTGTATCGGTGGGCACGTGATATAAATGGCATACTCATATAGTCATGCTCATGATGAGAAATATGGGGTTTGAATCTGGACTAGTTGTAGTGAAGATGTTTTCCCCCAAACGATTTTCTATTCTCTCTTCCAGCAAACGTGGGTCAGTTATATCTAGAATAATACTTCCCTTTCCCTTAACACACTAGCGTTATTAAACTGTGGATATTCCGGAAGGGAGTAGGATGCGATGAACAAAAACAGTAGGCATAATCAAACTGCAGCAGGCTGCTCAACACTTAGAGCGATTGAACCGAACGCGAGAAAAATGCAGTGACTTTGCAGTTTATATATCAAAATATTTATTTGACAAAATAGATAAAATATTGCTACAATAGAAATATAGAGTTTTTAGTTTCACATGGTGACATCAACAGTTCTTAAAAATATCAATCAAGGATGTCCTAGAATTTAATGATTACTTTTTCTCTCCATTTAAAAGGTTTCTTTTCTAATGCGCTATACTGATTACAGATTTTAAACAACTGTACATATCGCTATGTGAAGAAAATTAAACTCTATAATATTTCTACTGGATAAATATTTATTTTGGAAAAAAGTTATTTGCTATAAAATCTGCAAAAATAACTATTTTTTTCCCACGTTCCTTACACTACCACCCTAGCATATATGTTCTATCGTGGCCAAGGCTGAGTTTGAAATTGAATAATTCAATAGTAATTATAGTTTTTATTTTATATATTGATAAATGATCCATCTATATGTCATTTATGACAAATGGAAAGCACAAAAAAAAGAGAATAAAACCTCAACATTAATTATTTTAATTCGGATTATGTGGCTCCCCGTCTCCCATCCAACCATTCCACCTCTTTGCGTATAAAATCGAATTGATAAAT
The DNA here is from genome assembly GCA_901482245.1 of Timema douglasi. Classification (NCBI taxonomy): domain Eukaryota; kingdom Metazoa; phylum Arthropoda; class Insecta; order Phasmatodea; family Timematidae; genus Timema; species Timema douglasi. Next base: position 290,366 of record CABEEJ010000406.1, on the reverse strand, counting down.
GACTGAAACAAACGTCCAACTCTTACTCACTACTGTGGATGCTGGCGCGGTTAGTCCGTCTAACTATGATCCTAAACGCCTATGATTGTTTGATCCTAGGACTATCAATTGACTCAAATAGTACATCTTCCTCTTTGAACCTCACAATTTTGACTTGGTTATATTTAATCTCAAATTACATTTTAGTTCATCAGGATAGTAGGTAGTTCTTCTGTATACTGAACTAAATGTCCCTAATTCGATTACTGACATTACAAATAGATATACTATTTTTAAGATTTGAGCTTTCTCCTTCAAGATGATTTATTAACAGCCAGGATATTGAGGATTAAGCTAATTTTAAGACATGTAATGAAATAATAATAAGTTGGTTCAAGAAATGCAAATTAAATATTCAAATAAAAAAAATCTATATTTTAAAATCCAAAACATAACAATAAATTATACCTGCAGTAATAGCCACGTCAAAAAATGAATCATTGGTGGAATGTGGATTTACACTTTCACAGTGATGAACTAACGAGTGGGGCCTGGATGTTGTTCTTGTTCTAGTTTCAATATTATAAGGCATAAGAGTGATATTACGCTAAGACAGGCATAGCAAGCCGGTAGTAGAAAATATATGGCTTAGCTAAAACACCGACCCAGGTCAAAGACTAGAAAAGTAATTGATGTAAAGTAAATAAAAAGCGATGGCCACGTGGTGTGACGAGTTATGAAACTCACTACTAGAGAGTTACATTAGGTGACGTCATTGCATGTACATACGGCTAGTATCGTGTCTGTCAACTCACTTTCACACACCTACCCGAATTTAGGGTTAATCTCATATCGAGGCCTTTGCGTTACAGTGTGTAGATTCAGTCTGTCATAAAGTTACAGCAACAGTTGCATAAGTCCATTACATACCTTGATGTGTCCAAACCGATGTTTCACTCATGTAGTAAATAATAAAGCTGTGTGATTTGCTCTCAGACATGTGGTAGCGCAAATATTAATCAGTAGGTATGGTACTCCCTTCAGAATGCATGGCTATCTGTCGATATGCGTCGACACAACGCTACGTGATGCGCTTGGTGTGAGAGGCTTTTAAACTGGAAACATACCAGGTTAACAGTGACATGAAACTTGAGGTTGCTATCATTGAGGGTTTGCATAGTCTTTCCTCACAAATTAGGGTTAATTTCCTCCTATAACATCAAATTAAACATATTAAATTGATATTTAACATAAAAGTACTAGGCAGCCTACCTTTATAAAGAGTCTGTTATTGCCACTTTAAAGTGTGAATTTGACCAAAATCTTTCAGCGGTTGATTCATTTTAAGCTCAATGATCTAGCAATCTTTATCATTTTCGAGGCCAGGGCCTTTCATAGATATCAATGTTTGATATCTTACGTTTACGATTTATTCATAATGTATACACTAATTACTAACTTTATAAATACAAAACAGTAAAAATGAAAACATATATTCTGAATGAATGAATGACAAACAAAGATGTTTCCGAAACCAAATCCTATAGCTCCTTCTTAGATGTAGGTTTTGGTAGTTCAAGCCAATAATCAGTTGGCCTTATTGTTGGAGTAGTAGCTTTAATCCCTGTTCTACGATTAACCCTTTTTTCTGCTATCTTATATCTTAGTTTGTGAGGGATTTTAGAGGGAATTAAGGTGATTTTAAACGGGACTACAGAATTACATTGCTTATTTAAATAAAACTTGTAATTGGATCAGAATCTCTCAACCGCCTCGCTAATGGTCTAGAAAAAGCAGATGTAGCAAAGTGCTCGCAAAAATATTTTTTTTTTATTCCTTTCGCAACTAAACACCAATCCGAAAGTAATCCAGTCCTCTTTTATTTTTTAGTGTGTTTTGTTTGTAAAAGTTTCTACCTATAATCTTGTTTTCTTCTCTATTTTTCTCTATGATTACTTTTCTGTTTCAATTAAGTTTTTTTTTAAATTTCGCTTTTCCTTTTAAACTTGATCCATCTTCAGTTTAAATAGCGACTAAACCGTCGTAAAGTAATTAAAGTTATATAAGGAATCGTGTAATAGGTGTCAGTTTTCAAAGAACAGTTTTTCTAAATTTAGTTTATAAAAAAATAAGTTTTTGTTTGCATTGAAATAAAAAAAATTCTTAATACATGAAATTAACTATTAGTAAACGACTTTAATAAACTCATTTTATTAAATTCTGTTTAAGATATTACATCTGAATACGAAAATTAAACCTGAACTGCTGGATTGAACTGTGTATGATATCCCCCTGTTTAAGGTCATTCCTTACCTAATATTAAGGCTAACTATATAAAAATAAGAAGATAAAAAATTTTGAAAGAGTCAAATTCAAATATTTTAAACCCGTATTGGTGGGCACACATACTAACTGTCTGGCTAGTATATTCTGATTTGCCAGTGATAGGGAGGTTGTGTTTTGAATCCTAGAATAGTGTCCTGAGGTCAGTTTTTTTTCTAAATGTTACAACGATTTCTTCCCTAACGTCAATGCAAAATATACCCTTTAAAAAACCAATTCCTTATCCCTATCTTACTAGTGTAGTTAAGTGTGAAGAGCTCAAAAGGGTAGTTAGAGATTGCCACCAACATTTGCCAAAATAGATTTTGAGTCACAAAATTAAATCCCATTTTCCATGTCCAGATTCAAAATGGTAGCCTCGTTGATTTAAAGATGATCTGATTATTCAAAACATAACATTGTCTCAAAAGCTGAAAGAGTTTTCAAAAGTGTTATAAATTATTAGATAAAAGGTTTTCAGCTATTCTTGGAAAAAATTTTTAAAATATTTCTCTGTTGGTTTTTCAGAGAGAATATGCTCGCCTTGTGTCAATGGCAGAGGTCAAATAGATTTAGAAAGGTAAGCTGAAATAGTGGTCACAATTTAAAATAGTTTATGTTTGTGTACACTGTGCCTTGAAAGCATGTAGGTCTATCTTTATATATTAAATATATAGGTAAAGGTCATAAGGATGATAATTAGAGAATACACACACACATCGTATAGAGAGGAATTGAAGAACCTTTTAAGAAATATAAGCTTCAAAATTGTAAACATGGCCCAAATTTGAGCCATAACTTCCTTATTAGCTTCTCTACTCTGTGATAATGCAAAGAAGGGCAATTTAAAACTAAATGGTGAGTAAGCCAATAAATCCTTAGAAAAAATATATACAGAGACAATTTAATGATTATTTATTTAGCAGAAGGACATTAAAATATTAGCTGAAGAGAGGGCAGTGATTGACAAATTCTAAAGATATTATAGATTAAGTTATAATAGATTACCATAAAGCATGAACATAAACAACATAACTTGGGAAGCAAGATCTTAGACAATAATGATATAATGAAAAATTTTAACTTGTTCAATTTTAGAGAACAAGAACAATTTATATTATAGGCCTTTTTTTTGCATATAATAATCAGACTTCAATGGTCTTATAATATAGAATGGTACCCTTAATGGGTCAATTCCCGTTCGCACATTAAAAACTTTACTTAGCTATATTATTGAGATCATAATTTTTACATACTCTACCCTTAAGGGGTCAAGTCCCGTACATACATTAAAACACTATGCTTTTTTGACCTTAATGGAAAGATTCCAAAAGATAAATTAATATAACCAGCTCGAGTATTCAATAATTAATAACTTAGGAATCCAAATAACTCTATCATAGGAAAAATTCGGCAAGATAGTAAATATTATACTCGATTAATTAATATACATCAACTAGCTCTTAATTTCATAATTAAATATCCTAGCAAATTAGTTTTACTTGAAAGAACAAGTAGGACTTTACAAGTAGGGCTGTTCTAGGCCTATGTGAGCGATGCTTCCGCAAGGGGCCACCGTGGCTTAGGGGCCCTAAAGCTAACCCTTTTTTTTATTATTTTATATAAATAAATAAAACGATAGAACATATATGAAAGCAGTTAATTGAAATTCGTTACAACAGCATCAGCTGTTTGATTAGTGTTTGTTAGTTTTTTTCACCTCTTTTCCCTGGCTACGTTACTTGTCACCCCTCCCTTTCCTCGCTTCCTGAGGGTCCTCAGCTCGTATGTCCTCCTCTCCTGAAGATACGGTGCTCTTCTATCTTCCCCTCCTGAGGCCATGTCGTGCGTTTCCCTTTCCCTTAAAGCCATTCAACCATCAACATTTTATTGCGTTATTGGTGACCTGGTGGTCCAGGGGTAGGGTGTCGGACTTCTGTGGTGGGGTTCAGGGTTCAATCCTCGTTCCCGGCACAGATTTATATGATTAACAAACCCTTCGTTCACCTCTGACAAGACATCTTGTGAATGCGGGGAATGCCAGGTCACCATCGTGGTTCGGATTCCACGTTAAACTGCAGGTCCTCCATTTCATCTCACAATCACCCTACCATTACACATTAGCGCAAGTGCGTATAACCCGAACGGGTAGTAATACGCGGTGCTAATAGTAATAGTAATACTATTGCGTTATTTTAATAAATGTATAAATATATGTTATAAATACTGTTTCAGTGATTTCCAATCATTACAGTTCTCGAGCTATAAGTAGTTAAACTTACTATTTTATCCATTTTACGTACTTATTTTAAGTTAAAGTAATTTATGAATGGGGATAAAATTTATTCTAGCTAGACATGCATATGAAGTGTATGCAATGAAGTTCTTACGATATTCAAAAAAAATGTTTTTGATTTAAAAGGTATATAGTAGTTGTTAAATTACGTAGTTTTGATCTTATATAGGTACTCTTCGCATTTTACCCTGATACTTTTATTTTATTTCATTTTGTATCACAAAATGTCGCTATTTTAAATTTGTTTGGTTTAATAGCCTATCTCTACTCTTTCATTTTGGTATGGACACCGAATTGATCAATGCAAAGGTAAATTTGTTATGTCCATTTCCTGAAACTTCTTGCTTTGACTGTACCTACCAATAACACAGACAGGTTGACCAAGGAATAATCTTGCTACTCCGGCTTATGACTGACCTTTAGGTGCTTTTTTTTTCAGCACCACGTCCTACTACCTGAGTGACGAGTTGTGGCATTTATTTTGTCTGTTTTTCCTTGCTCTAGTTATTTGGCACTTGTATAATATTTTACTGTGTTAGTTTTATTCTTCAACTCAAAATGTCAAAAGAACTCATCTCTTGGTACATAAAAACGCGTCATTTTAAATCTATTGTTTTTATGAATATTACATTTAACTCCATAAATGTATAAAAATATATGAGTTTCACTTATATTACTGGTTGTAAATTGAACATTAAAAAGTACATAAAATCTTAAAAGTTTTGAAAATATATCTATTGTCACATATGTACTGTGTTTATTTAGGTATATATATTTTTTAAATATAATAACTTCGCGTGTTTATTGAACATGGCTAAGTTCAATCCTTGAAAGCACCATGCATCAATAAAACTAACCAGAAAGGCTAAATCGAACAAGAATCGATATATACTTACAACAATGAAAAATTTGACCTAAGATGTTTCCAGGTACGCAGTAAACTCATAACAAACGTAGGCGATACTGTATATATATATATACACTGCGTATGTATCATTTACTAAATGCATAGTAGCTCCCTACTTGTTGGAGTTGTTAAGCAACTTTATTATACATTTAAATTCCCCACAAATAGTTTGGGTTTGAATTACGGTTTCCTTAAATAAATACTAATGAATATCAACACACAAGCTACAAATTATTTAAATTACGGGAATGCCCATATAAAGGATAATACAATTTAATTAATTTAAATTTGTTGAAAAATGACTCCTTGACACTAGAATAAAATTGAACCCGGGATCTTAGCGCCTCAATGTTCTAGCACTGAGCTACCCAGGATTCGTCCCTTGTTCATGATCTTATATCCACGTGAACTGATGATATAAAAGTTTAGTCAGTTTAGTCAGCTCAGACTATAAATTATGTAAATATTATAGTATAGGCTCTTATCAAAGGTATAGATGTAGATCAAATGATTTCACGTATGAATTAGTGAACTCATTTTTAATAACTTTTCTAATTGTCAAATAAGTATCTTCCTATAAAAATCAGGGTCCGAACCATGCATTCAACTTATCCACTAAGAATATTATTTTAAATTACAGCTTCCACTCGAAAGCCATTGTTGTTTGTTGTCATGGGGCCTGGTTACCAGTAGTTGATAATACTCCATTATTTGATGTCCCGGGGCCTGGTTACCAGTGGTTCATAATACTCTATTTTTTTATGTCACGGGGCCTTGTTACCACTGGTTCATAATATTCTATTTTATGTCCTGGGAACTTGTTACCACTGGTTCATGATCTGCTATTATTTTATGTCCCGGGGCCTTGTTATACGAGCAGGACATTACTTGTACCAACTTGTTGAACTCATGCATATGCAAACAAAATGAGCTACAGCCAACTGGTTAACCAAAATAGACCAACTTAGAAAATTGATTCCTTACTAATGATGATTTTACTTCAAAAATTAGCGTAAAGCCCAAACGGGTAGTAAGACACGGTGCAAAAAAAATCCACTTAATTGGTATTTTTTTATTTCACTCCCTGTTTGAGCTGTACGCAGAATAAGTAATACGAATGACGCATTGAACCATGTGACCACAAAGGTGGGTATTTATTAGCTTTATAAATTATATTAAAAAATAATATTTCCTAGTCTTTACTTGTTATTTTTCGTTTACGATTTTATTGTCCAGCACGTGGTTTGTAATGTCATAACTTGTCGGTCAATAAATTCATTGAATCCATCTCGACTTTTATATACCAGTAGGTCCTCTCACGTCGAACAGTTGTATATCTTATCAGAAGGTCTTAAACGTGGCGATCATTTGACACGCTCAAGCTTTGATTTTTTTTTTATTTGGTCAATCAGTTGGCTGTCGATCACTTTGCCTTCTTATGCATAAGCTTGTCAACCAGTTGGTACTAGTCTTTTAGACATATTGGCCTACATGGCAATCCAACATTTTTACAGCTTTTTGGCTAGTTTACAAGGTGCAAATCATGAGCTCTGTTAATTATTATAATAATAGTGAAAAGTAAAACTTTTTTATTTACTACAAATAAAGAACTCTAAAATCTTCTCCGGTGCTAACATGGTCTCTAAGGCATCACTCATCGTAGACTAGACCATTAAAGGCAGGGAGATGGGGGTTTGATCTCGCTCGGGTGTACAGAGGGTGATTTTATTATAAATTGTTGCCCACGCTCTCTACGCAAATGCAAGTTCACTTCCTCTAAATTCAGCTTTCCTAATCGCTAACTAACCAGCTAATTAATACATGTGAGTACTTGGTGCTAAGATAATAATAAAATAACCTTTAAACTTTCACCACTCAAATTATTTAATTAAATTGCTTAGTAATACATGTTTTTTTCTTATAAGAACCCATTTGGTCAATATAGGCCTAGTGGTATTTGGTACAATAAATACTTTGTGACACGTTTAGTAAGATCATTATTTTAAATTATTAATATTATATGAATCTTTGTAATCAGGATTCAAACTCAAGCCACTCCCGTGTAGCCATTCAGTGACAATTAATTTTCTATTTACTAAATAACAGTGAAGTTCCTTAGCGGAAAAAAAAGAGGTAGCGCTATGACAACAGAGCTGGAAATCCCAGCTTACTTTCCCCCTCCTCCCCTCATTCTTTCAAACATGTTAAAAATTCCCTGTCAAAATGTTATAGCCTATTCATTCAAGGAGAAGCTTGTTGGACGAGTCACCGTCGATGTTTGTCGAAACTCTTAAAATAGATGTTTTCAAAATTATCGCGCATACTCATTGAATCACTCTTGAATACCGTCCGTGAATCGTAGTGAATGTGAATCGTGAATCTTGAATAATATGAATTTGCCGTTCGGCTGTTGCCCGACTATGAATCTCCAAATTGATAGAAGCCCCAATCTAGTTCATCATAGAAAGGGCTGATTTATTGTTTGAGTACCAAGTCATTGTCATGAGCACTAACCTCGTGAATGATTAACAAATTACTTGATGAGTAAAACCAATGAGATGAAGCTCTAAGAAAATTATAAAAGTATTAATACATATTACACTATGAGATGATAAGTGGTGATTGTGAGTGATTTCGCTGGGTCTCAGGTATTGGAAGGATTTTCTTTTATTGGGATAAGGTAGGTTGGTATAGTAAGAATGATCGCTTGTGGGTGATAACTTAACATGAGACCGGGAATGGAATTGAAAGGATTTTCTTCTTGGGATTTGGTCTGAAGGTGATAGATACATTTCCATTCCCCATCTGGGCCGACAATGGCGCCAGTATTATCCTCTGACTCGTAATAAACCCAGTCGGTTATCCCAGTCGAGTCCGGCCGTAACAAAAATAGTAAGTAGTAGTGGGGTTGGTAGGATTTTCTTTTCTTTGGATTTGGTCTGGAGGGGATACATTTCCATTCCCCATTAGGGGTTGACCCCGGTGCCAGTATTATCTTCTGACTCTTAAAAAACCTAGTTGGTTATCCCAGTGGCGTCCGGCCGTGACAAAGGTAGTAATGGCATGAAATGTGTGATTTGTGCGTGAAGGTTGGGTCTAGGTTAGGATCGAGGATAGGATAGGTGGGGTGGTGAGGTTGTCGGAGATCCTGCTGTCGGTCTGGCATAGTTGATTGTCCAGTGTTGGTAAATTTTTATTCTACTAGGAATATTACATCTAGTGTTTTTTTTGTTTGATACATTTTTCTTCTTTTAAGATTATCAACTAGGAATTTTATAATTTTTCTTTTTTAATTTTTTTTATGTTTTAGGGTATATTATACATTTATATTGAATAAATAGATGCTCAACTATGCCAGTCTGGGTCGTTTATGGTGTCGTGGTTCAGTTGGGTCGTACTGTCCGAGACCTCTAACAAGTTCATTCTCGTGCGTCTTTTTGCCCCTATGAGTGTCCTTAATATTTTGTTCTCTATTACCTGAAGTTTACGAGTGTTAGTTTTGGAGGCATAGCTCATTACTACATAATTATAAAGGATGATGGGTTGAATTATTTGCTCGTATAGTATTTTAGTGGGAATTGAGATCTGCCCTTCTTTGAACAGTGAGTATAGTTGTATGAATTTAGCAATTATTTTAATATTAGTCTTATCTATATGACTCCTCCAGGAGAGTTTCCTATATATTATGATCTCAAGGTACTTGACTCCGTCTTAGAGTGGGATCTCTGTGTCGAATAAGGTAAAGTGTGGTGGGGAGTGGTTTCCTACCTCTAGCTAAGATTAGGGCAAATATTTATTGGGATTTACTTTAAATCCCCAGTTAGATTACCAGTCCTAGAGGAGGAGGAGGTATCGTTGCATAGCAAGTGATGCATAGTTTATGTTTTTATTGGCTACATAGAGCATGGTATCGTCGGCAAAAAGTCTAACCTGAACATGATCGTGAGTGGGAATGTCTGCTACATAAATGTTGTATAAGTGCGGTGCTATGTTTGATCCCTGCGGTACCCCTGATTTAATAATGCGTGTCTGCGATTTCTTGCCGTTCATAACCACCTGGAACGTACGCCGTCTGAGGAAACTGGCTATCAAGAAGCTTGACCATTTTGGGATGTTGAATTTTATTAATTTCTGAATAAGTCCAAGGTGACAAATTTTATCGAAAGCTTTCTCGACGTCTAGGAAGATAGCTATTACGTATTCATTTTCTTTAAATGCGTCAGTTACGTCTTCTACTATGTTTATTGTGGGATAGAGAGTAAAATGGTGGTTTATAAATCAAAACTGAAGGTTTGGGATACTACCTAGCATATCGTTTAATAATTTCAGGTTTTGAGAATTAGTCTCTCATATACTTTACTCAAGGTCGTTAGTAAACTTATCGGTCTTCTGTTCTGAGGGAACATTGTGTCCTTACCAGGTTTGGGGATTGTTATTACCCTAGCCAGCTTCCAGTCAGTCGGGAAATAGCAGAGCGTCAGTAGTGAGTTTAGTATAGCCAATAGCGCTAATACCACTCTCCCTGGCCTTTGTTTTAAAATCTCGTTAATAAGGTAGTCGTGTCTTGGCGATTTTTTTCTAGGTAGGTCCTTTATAGTGGTGATGAGCTCGTCCAGATTGATTACCTCTGCCCCGGTGTCGTTCGGTCCTTCAAGATAGCCCCTGATTGTTCTAGTCGCGTCTCTGGTAAAGTCGTTATATTGTGGTTCGTCGTTTGGTTTGAACTGTTTCTATAAAATCACGGCTATGGCTTCAGCCATCTCTGTGCTTTCGTAAACACTTCCGTGTTCCCCATGGATAGCTGGTACGGTATTTTTTCTGCTAGTTCCCCTGAGCTGTCGTGTTACTTTTCACAACTTGTCTCTGTCAAGTGCGGCCTCGGTGACATAAGTGTCCCATCTGTTCCATTTGATGTCCTTGACACTCTTCCTCACTTGGGCTCTGAGTCGGTTGTAGGTCGTCCTGTGGTGTGGGGTTCTGTAAGTCTGCCAGTCCCTTCTCGCTTCCAGTTTTTGGGCTATAAGAAAGTCCAAATCCGGATATTGTTGTTGGAGGTCATGTTGTATGGGTGTCCTAGTGGTGTCTACCCTAAAGGCTTCCTGCACTGTGATCGTGATTAGTTGTAAAGTAGCATCAGCCTGTTCTATTGAATCTTCATCCTGTATTTCTGGTGAAGTATCCTCTAATTTACGCCTAAGCTCTTCCCAGCTACGAGTTGCTGTTGTTTGTTTGATGCCCCTTATCTCAAAGTTAGTGTCAGTTTTAACTTCACACAATATAGGATTGTGGTCAGAATCCAATTCCGTTAATACCGTCATATCCTTAATGGTTACACCAATGTTGGCTAATGCCACGTCTATGATATTGGGTATCTGTAGATATATCTAGGGATAAAATGTTGGCTAGTCTGGGGCAACAACTACGTAGTCGTGAGTGTCTGCGTGGTCTGTTAATATTCGTCCATTCCTGGTGGTTACTCGGCTAGTCCAAATGTTGTTTTTTGAGTTAAGATCAGCAGCCAAAAACAGTTTGTTTGTATCTGTGATCTCGTCTTATGGTATTAGCGTCTTAGTCGGGGGGTTGTATATGGCCACGAACTGAACACTCCCGCTGCTAGTATTTACATTTATTCCGTTATCTTCTATATTTTGGAGATTTTGAAATTGATGTGGGTAGTGAGGTAGATTGGTCTTGATCAAGATAGCTGTGCCCTGACTTGGGGCCTATCGTTTCTATAAATAATGAAGCCGTAAAAGTAGATATATTTTAAAAGGATTTAGATGGGTCTCGTTTATTAGGGCAATATCTATTAAGTAAGTTTTATAAGATCTTATAGCTCCTTAGCTTGCGTTAGTATCCCGTTCTTATTCCATCTAAAAACCCAAAGTATGTATTTCATCTGTCACGTTTGCGTTTGTCATAGTCGGTCGAGAAGTATTCGGTCACTCCCTCTATCAATATCGTGAGTTTTTCAGTCTTGTCAGTCGCCTTTCTGAGTATAGTGAGGTAAGGTCTGAAGTGTGTGAGTATTTTGAAGATGTTCATGTCCTAGAGTATTTTGACGAAGTTTTTTATATCTTAGAGTGAGGAAGTGGTGTTTTCTTGTTGTTGTCGTCTGTTGAGCCCCACCATAACATCGGTATAGGAGCGGTAGATGAATGTGGCCTCCACGGATTGTTTAGCTGAGGGGCCTGGGTGTGGTTGGTTGGTCGGAGGGACAATTTGATGGGTGCACGGGATAGGAGGGAAATTATCATTGGTAGGTGGGCTCACTGTCCGTGTTGGTCGCGTCTGTCATGTGTTGAGTTTATTGTTCTTGGCCTCCAACAGTTGCACGTATACCGGGCACTTGCTGTAGTTGGCCGTGTGTGGGCCCTTGCATTTGATACATATTTCTGATGTCGTGATGTTCTGTGGGGAATTTGGGGGTGAGGTGTTCTCCGAGACAATTCGTGTATCTGAGCATGTTCGAACAGTTGTTCTTCGCATGCCCATGACACTGACACTTGTGACATTGCACAATCGTGTTTCGGGGAGGGATTTAATGTTATAACCTAACTCTAGTCTGATTAAGGTACCTAGCTTCAAAGATAGTGGTGTGAGTTTCAGTCTTAGCAAGCGAGACCAAAAATGTCGGGAGTAAACTCACAGTCTGAGTGGTGTTAGTCGTTTCTGCCTTTCGAATATTCTAGTTTATGTCAGTCATTGGGTGTCCTAGGTCGATAAGATCTGATTTGATGTCCTCAGGTTCCATGTTAGCTGGCATTACCTTTATTACTACCTTCAACGGCTTATATCACGGCAGTGAGTAGGTGTATAACTCTTGGTTCTTTTATTTGAGGAGGGTTTGTACAAGTTTTAAGTCGTGGGTCGAGGTGTGTTGTATCTTAAGTCCATTCTTGATGTAACTAACTACTATTGTGGTATCGGTGTCTTTCGCTACTTCAGTGATATTTTTGTAATTGTGGATCCCTACAGTCACTATTGGGGGAAGTTTTTTTCTTGTTGGTGTCTGTATGTGTTGAGGGTGTGTCGTTGTTTATTTGTCTCTGTATTAAGTGGTATGCATTTGTTGTCAACCATGGTGATAGTTTTCTTCGATTGTGTCCTGTCTGTATTCCTATATTTCCTCTTACGTCTGAGTTTGTCTACTAGGGTGAATGAACTGTTGCCATCGTGATCAGTTTCCATGTCGGTTGTCTCCAGGCTATCCTCCAAGTTAGAAAAGTTAGCATTTCTGTGTGTTAGTGTTTTTGTGAAAATCAGTGTGGTGTCGTTTGTTCTGAGTGTTGCCACGGCCATTTCGCGCAGCCCTGACAAGGGCATTCTAGTGGTGCACGGGTGTGAGGGAAAGGGGAGGCTCTCCCTCCCTGTGGTGTATAGTTCTGTGTGTCCCCAATATGGTCACTGACTGCAAGGTATTGCTTTATAGTCGGCTGCGTTTCATCGCTTTCAACTACTGGTTGGCACCGATAAGATTAACGCAACTTAAGAGCCCCCATAGACCGTCTCAGACTCTGTTGTGTAGGGGGATTGGACTAAGTTCGTTGTCTGGTTTAGGCTTCTTCTCCGGTGTCGTCTCAGTCTTCTCCAGTAACAGTAGACGTGTCCGACCTCCTCGGAATCTCGTAGACTAATCAAAGTCCTACCGTGAATTCACCGCTCCCTTTTTTGCCTGGCTACCAGCTCTGACTGTCAGAAGCGACCCTCAGAAAAGGTAGTTGGCTTGTTAATACCTAAGAGTACCGATCTTTAGTTACAGACAATAACCTCTTTTTGTGGAAGTGTTTATTGATTGTGGGAGTCAAAAATAGTTTGGGAAATGAGTTGTGAATTGGAGAGCGTGTTGTGGAATAACTATATCAAGCCCTAGTACACTGTAGTAGTAGACACAAGTGCAGTCAGGCCCGATGTGTAAGTTGGGGTGTGGTATTTCTTGATGAGCTGAAATAAAGCACAAATCTATGTTAGAGACTAAGTGAGGGATGGATAGGTGATTGCGAATTTGTAAAAAAAAAATATTTCTGGACATTTTTCAAGTTGTATAGAGTTGATGGGCTAGCTAAGGATATAAATGATAGGCACTAGGACTGGCTAGTCGGGGATTTGTGGAACAGGGTAGGTACCTCCTACTCCAGTCTTGGCTTTTTGTATTTCCTGGGCCTTCGGAGTTCTACTGCCCAAAGTTTCTGACTATTTCGTTTTACTCCAGCAGTAGGGTTTTGCTGTAGAAACTTTTGTCCCGGTCTTCGTATAACTCTCTTAGGGTCTTGGTCCCAGTCTCTGCATGGATGACCGCATCGTTTGTTCTTGTTGTTACACCAAGTATACATCTGAGTACTTTATTTTGAATCACTTGGAGCTGATTCAATATATTTGGTGCCGCATAGCTCCACGCTTCGCAGGTGTAAACTAGTAGCGCCAGGATTAGACTTCTCTAGAGAAGTTTTGTTGGGGTGTTCGTTCAGCTACTGGCTCTTGAAGAGTGAATAATTCCTGACGAAGACCACCAACGCCTTTTTCTTCGTGTATTCAACGTAAGGTCTCCAATTGAGGCTGGAGTATATTGTAACGCCAAGTTATCTAAGTTCATTTGAGTAGGGGATGATTTCAACCAGAACCCTGAAATGGTTCTGTGGCTGAATCCTCCTTTTAGATATTCTGATTACTGTGGATTTTGACTGTTTTCTCTTATCCTCCCCTTCCCCAGCCAGTCTCCGAACTGGTCCAGGACACTTTGGATATGTTTAAAAGCATATCTGATGTTTCTGTGCGAAGTTAAGAAGAGAGTATCTTCATAAAAACGCCTAGCCGCAACTTTTGGATTGGTTGGAATGTTGGCGACATATACGATGTAGAGAAAAGGTGATAAGGCAGATCCCTGTGACACTTCCGCTTTGATGTTGTGAAAGGCTTACCTTTTTCCTTCCATTTTTACTATAAAATAGTGTCCGTTTAGGAAGTCTTTTTACCGCGTGAATGTATGTCTTAGGGAAGTTGAAGGTGATATTTTTTTGAAGGGGGCCAGCGTGCCAGACCTTATCAAATGCTTTTCACGTCCATGAGAACAGCGAGTGTAGTTTCCTACCTGTTGAAGCTCTCCGTAGTCTCTTCAACAAGACTGGTGATTGGGTGGACTGTGGAGTGGTGGCAACGGAATCCAAATTGAGTGTCAGGGAGTATACGGTGTTTCTGGGCAAATTTTTTCATTATTTCGAGAATGTTTTTTAGTACACCTTACCAAGACTGCTAAGTAAGCTGATAGGTCTTCTGTTCTGTGGAAATTTAGTCCTTAACTGGCTTCAGTAACAATATTACGTCCGATACATTCCAAACTTCTAGGAAGTAGCCCCACCTTATTTCGGCAGAAAATATGGCAGTCAGGAGGATAATGATTGTAACAGGGGCATGGCACAACACCTCGTTTGAAATAATGTCCGCAACTGAGGCTTTCTTCTTCTTCAGCTTCCTGATGACCTATTCCACTTCCGGTCTGAGCACCGGGGGTGGTGGCATCTCAGAAGGTTCCTTTAGGAATAGATTTACCTCAGTTTTAACCACTATTGAGAAGTTCTCATTCTGAGGCACGCTCTATAGCTTAAATTGGTCTTCTAAAAACTCCGCTATAGCTTCAGCTCTGTCTGTGGCTGTTTTGGTCATCCCCTTCCGTCCATGAATGGCCACAGTTCTGGTTCTCTGGGTGCACCCTTTTAGTTGTTTTTTGATCTTCTAGACACCGTCCCCATTGTTGACTGTTTCCGAGAGGAACTCGTTCCAATGAATCATTTTCAGCTTCTTCGTTCTACGGTGAAGTAGGGCCCTTAGTCGATTGTATACTACCCGATGCCTCGGATAACAAGATGTCTTCCTATCATGTCTGGCTATCGGTAAGTTGAGGTCTGGGTGTTCCCTCTTAATTTTAATTATTGGGGCTTCATAGGTAATTTATGTCCGATTAACTTCAAGGAGCGTTGACGTCAGGAGGGCGAGTAAGTGGTCCACCTCTTCAGTCGATTATAGCTTCCAATCTTTCGGTATAGCCCTTTCCATGGTGGCCTGGTATTTGGGCCAATCAGATTTTTGGATATTTATTCTAAGGAAAGAGTTCCAGGGGTTGGTGTTTATTAGGAGTCAACATAAAACCGGGATGTGGATGGAGTCCAATTCATTCAAAGTATGTAATTCTTCAGGGTGTTGATTGAAGTCTGTAAGTATGACATGTAGCACATCCATAGTTGGAGGGGTATAACGTGGGTTTCTCCGGTGCCAAAACTAAGTAATTATTCATGGTTGTATGTTCTGGACAGGGTATGGCCAGCTTGGTTGGATATACGGCTGTTCCAATAAGTGTGTTTGCAGTTAATGTCTCCTGCGGTAAAGACATTTTTCCTTGTCATCAGCGTGTTTAGGTCTTGGGCTGTGAATGGGACTGAAGGTCTCCTATACACGGCACCAAACAATATCTCCTTTCGTGGTATGGGAACTATCACTGTGGTCGTTTCTATGTTCACCGTACCCGGTATGAATGTGTGGTAGTGATTGAGATTTTTTTTAACTAGTGGAGCGGTTTCCCCGCCCCTTCCAGTAGGCCTGTCAGTCCGGTAAGTGTCGTACCCTTAAAAGCTCAAACGTTTAGTTGGTGATAAATGCGTCTGGCAAATTAGAGCTATTTCTACTCGGTACGTCTGCAATAACTGTTCCAGTTCATGGGCCTGTTGAAGGACGCCATTGGCGTCCCAGAACTATTCGTTCAAACAGTTAGCTGGGTTATGTGTTTGGTTAATTACCATCACTGTATAATTCGGTGATGGCTTCTGATAAAATTAGGACCTTTGTGTGTTTAGTCTGTAGCGTTTTTCAGCCTGCTCACGTACATTTTGAGATGTGCAAGGAGGCCAAAGATATTAATGTCTTTGAATATTTGAAAGAGGCCCCTTAGGTTGAAAGCCTCATTTTTATTGGAATAGGTCTCGATAGTTTTTTGGGGAAGGTTAACAACGGCCGCTAAGTATGTTACCCATTTGATCGCGGTAGCGTGCCTTGCCGTTGGTGTGGTGTTTCTCCTAAGTTGCTGTGTGTCCTGATTGGGTGGAGCAGTCTGCTCCGTTAGCTTATGTGCCCCTTGGGTAGATTTGTTTAATTGTTTGTTACGTCTTTCTATTTCTCTGACTTGGACAAGGCAGTTCCTGTAGTTCACCGCATGCTCTTTCCTATAGTTTATGCAGCGTGGTGGCAGGGTTCTGTCTTTCTTGGTGCATGCTGTAGTCAAATGTCACAGTGAATTCGAAATGGGTTTCCCCTGTTGCCTTTACCTCCCCACTTTCCACTAGAGTCATCAATAAGTAGAGGAAGTTTTGGCTAATTAGTTATGCGAGTTACAGGTTGTTTTCACAGACCCTTATCCTCGTTGCATGAGCTTAGTATTACATGACTTGGTACATTTGATTTAATTGTACAAAATACACGTTTTTGGGTTGTTTGTAGCCCGAATCAGGATGCCAACCTTGACAGAATCGTCAAGCTAGGTCACCTGCGAAAGGGCTGTATTTTTTGCGAGTTACAAGCAGCATACGCTAGCCCTTATCCTCATGGAATGATGGTGAGAAGTGGATGATTTCATTTGATGAGTGATGGAATGATTATGAAGTTGTGAATGTTACCGTGTTACCTTTTACCGTTACCGTTTTACCTTGTTACCTTTAACCTTACCATTTTTTTATCGTGTTACCTCTTTACCCTAGCATTGGCCATTTATATGGTCTTTCTTCCTGCGGGTCGTAGTTACCTAGTGTCCTTATGATTGGGTTTTCATGGTTTACTACTTGTTCAATTGTAATTGTCAATGCTGTTTAATGTTTTACTTACTTTTAGTCGTTAATTTTGGTATTGTAATGTCCCTATCCTACTTCTGACAAAACGGTGTAAGATCGCTGGTTTTATCTGGGTGCCCTGTAGCCAACCCTACTACAGCACTACCGGGGCACCGTAGGGTCTTACTTGGTTAGGATGGATGGTTCGAGGTGAATGAGATTGGTGAGCTAGTCCAATAAGATATATTTATTAACCGAGTCAGATGCTAAACTACTACATGAGTCACCGGGTAGATCTCCCGCGACAATGGAGCAGGCACGATAACGGTCTCACAGCCTTTCTGTAGACCCGTGATTGACCTTCCGGTGGAGGTGAACTACCAGATCGCATTTTATATCGTCATTCATCAGACGTGCTATATATCGCCACACATGTATTCAGAATGGCTTCCAACATTAAACAACCATGTGTTATTCTTACACACAAACTTGCTGAGCTCGAGTTTCACCAGCCAGGAAGGTCCATCAATCACACAGTGCTCGCTCAGTAACAAGATGTAAGCTATATTAGCTAAATGCTGCTCTCAACAGGATGGCAACTCAATACTTTAACTTCCAAGGAAATGTACAAGCGTGGGTTAAGCTCCTGCCAGATACGACTTTATAATAATTATGCTCTTACAGTATGTATTTTTCTAATTATTTTTGAATATTGATTGCTCATCTAAACAAGTAGTTTGAGATTATCCTACGGAAAAATAATAAAGTAATTTGATGTTAAAAAATAATTTCCTTTAGGGGCAATTTGTATCACTTTTTAAGCTGATATTTCTATTAGTATTTTTTAATAATTTTTTTCTTTGTAAAATATCTACATTTCGCTTATTTTACTTTTTAAAGTGAACCCTTGAGTTTTACAACAATTGGCGTAGCTTAGTTTGAAAGTGGACCATTTGAATTAGGTTTTAAAACAAATTTATCATAGAATACTTACATTATTTTTTTTGACAGCATTCAAAGCCTTACATAATTGATAAAATCTAGTCTTATTTTAGAAGGTGTTTTATTGTAATTAGCTGTAGGTATAAAGAACCTAGGCAATTTGCTAACCTTATATTGCTAATATGGTTGGGAAAAGTGATATAGTAGTTTCTCATGATTACTCTATCAATTACGCGAGAGCGTGGTTGGGGAATAGGTGCTAATCCGTTTAGTCTCGTTCTAGTCTATTTTAATGCGTGACTTCCTGCCTCGTGCACTCAAATATTCAGGGGTTATTATTAAGTAAACATTATTACTATTCATCCTATTTTGTATGCTGAACCAGAATAAATATTCTCTAACAACTTTGAATCGCTCGTGACTTTTTGACACTCTCCTTCCTCTAGTTTTAAGCGTTTTCATTTATACATTGGGGTAGGAACAATTGGATAACGACAACTTTCAAATTTGTATAGCTGATAACATTTGAAAAATAATATTTTTGGAATATTTTAGCGGGGAAAAAGAATATATGGCAAGATAGTTACATTATTATTATTATTGTTATTATTAAATGAGTGAGAGCTAAGTGCGACTAACCACCTTAAAATATAAGAATTAACATAAAAATAAATAAGTCTTTATTTTTATTTAATTTATACAAATATATTTTCAGGTACGCATACACTATTAAATCATTTTCATGTAATAATGTAAATAAAGTAAATTATAAGTACCTACTAGCTCACGACTCTTAGGGTCACATATAAAGTCAGATTAAGTATGCCTCAATTGCGGTGCTATACTAAATGCAGGACGACACCTACCGAGACCAGAATGGAAGGGGCCAGTATAATATGCAAAAGTGGCCAATTCCGTTTGAGTTTAGGTAGATGTCTTCTATTTGGTATAGCACCGCACTTGGCGTACTCATTTTGAGTATGAAACTGGAAGCATTTGTTAGAGCTCCTTAACTTTTACTGACGGTGATTTTTTCATTAATAATATATGTGGTGGTCTTACTAATTCTCTCATCCAAAGCCTATTAAAACAAGAATCACATTAGTAGAACAGTTGGTATATTCAAGATCCACATAGATATTATAAATCTAACTGGATTGACTTGGATGGTTACTAAAAGTTCTACCCCTTAAATAATCTCCATATTAAGCTAAGTATTCCTGTACCAGCATAATCTAAACTTCCAGTATACATTTTTCTAAACCAGCAACATAGAAGATAAGTTTATGGGTGGTATTGTTTCTCCTCGGTTTTATGGCCAAGATATTAAACCAAGAGTATCGAGGCTCTGTCTACACAAAGAAGACTTCATTGTTGTTAATTGTGGAATATTTGCCACAAAATCCAATCCCTTGTCAAACTCTACATAAAATTCCGGATTGTATATTTGGGGAATAGGTACTAGTTTCTCTATAGTATGTTTATAATGGATAAAAATAGATTTTCTAATTTTATTCTTCACAGTCTTAGGCACATCTAAGTGTTTTCTTCCATTGACAATACAGTTACTGATGTCAGTGGTAATGAAACCTTACCAAGACCTATAAACACAACTCCAGCGTTTATAATAATTATGTTGTTTTTTTTCTTTTGAATGTGTACTTATATTCTAGACACAGTATTTCTAGCTTAGCACAGATAATTTACACAAAATAAATTTGATTCGTGTTTACTACGAATGGCAGAAGAGATGAAAATCTATTTAGCCCAGTTAATGAGAGGAATTGCCTCATTTTAGAACAGGAGGAGACGGATTCTTTCTTTCTTGTTCAATACATGAGTTGAGTAAAGTAATTGCGTGATATTAGATGGATAATAAGAGCGTTTACTTAATAATATCTCACAAGTATTTGAGTGCACGAGATGGGACAAATTCAGGTAGAAATTCTCAACTGTTCAAGATAGACTAAAGTAATTCTAATTTATGAACAGTTATTAGATATTAAGTAACACTGCAACTTACATTTCTGTATTTCTTTATCCCCTATAATCACATTAAATTGCCTGTAAAACAGTTAATTACTTCATACACTTTTAATTTGGAGGTGCCTATAACAGAACTAAAATCTATATGCGATACTGCAGGACCGTCAACAAATAAACAAACTTATATTATAATAATTGTTCATAATGGATAAATTAACATTTCTAAGGCATCACCAACACCTATACACTAGCTTTCCAAGAAAATGATGAAAAGTAAAATTGAAAAGAGCTTTAGTGTTTGAAAGTAAAACCAATATACGTAAGATGTTGGGATCCCTTGATCTTAAAAAGCTTTAGAGACGTGTTTTAGACAATTCGGCTACACCCAGCGATTCAGATGAAGACTATGTTGTCGACAATCTATTTGACAATGGAATGAATATATAAAATGCACCATGCAGTTTTTGTAAACTTTCTTACCGGGACATAAAGTCAAGTGAAAAGGAGAATGGATTAAATTCCAAAACAGCGAACTATTGTTTCATAAAGTATGGGTAAGGGCCTTTATAAAAAAGAAATCAAATTTAGAACGTAATTTTAAACATTTTATTTTCCATCTAATAAAGTATACTTTTGATATAATGTGTGGGAATATTTGTATTCATGGTAAAATATCAAAATAGATAATTAATAAAATAGCCCCAAACTGTAGTTATATATGATAAACATAGCATCATGTTTTACTAAAGGGCCATCTACACTTTATAATATTATTATGACAGTTTTTTTTCCTATCCAGAATTTTTTTTCAAAGCAAAATAATAATAAATGCAAATAATAATCAATGATTCGAAATGTAGATCTTTGTTACACCATTTTTTTTATAAACATATTACAAGTTTAAATTTTATTTAAAATTGAAGTGAACCCAAATAGCCCCGCATTACCAAATTTTATTAATAAGCCTATTTTTATACTGCGTCTTTTTATTCGTCCAAGCAGTTCTAATTTATTTATATTATAATCATGGTGGTTAAGAATATGGAATTTAAAAGGAATATATATTTATTTGATTAGAGTAAATGTTGGATAGCATTCAGAAAAAAAATAAAATAGTTTGCATCTGGTTCAAATTCGATCCCTGGCTTCCCTTTGCCTGGAAACTTGAATATACTAAAGGCGATTTCTTGCGATAATTATTTATTAGCACACCGTATACCTTATACTATCTTTATTCGCTTTATCTTACCTTAACTTAGGGAGCAAACGATTAGTTTAAATTAAAATGATAGTCTCAGTTTATGTGCTAGGAAATAGGATAAGAAACAATGGTTTTACATTATAATACATTATCCATACAAGTAACCTTTCCACTTTAAATTTAGTATTCGCGCAAATGTTGCCGGGAAATATAGGTCTAATTCAGATTACTCATTGTTTACTAATACTTTAATAATTACTTTAACTATTAAAGTTTAATATCTTGATCAAAAGGGCAAGCTATAAGTTGGTGTTGTGATGAGTAAGGTAGCTTTAAAGAATATGCACCCATTTTATCATGACGACAGTATGTAAAAAACCACCACCTAGTTCACGCTTTGAGAATCGAGCCTTAACGATCCTTATCATAACAAATATAATCTAATTCATGGCTGATGCTTTAGACCATGGCCCATTGCCATGGATAGTAGATAGCTATTAGCCTTTTTTTATTTTTATAAATCCCCTTTCCCATATCTTACACCCAGATCTGTGATTTTATGGTCTCGGGCTGACTGAAATCCAGCTGATGGGGAGATAGTTGTTTGAGTCTCATCTGGGTGCGCGGGGATGGTGATAAGGGATAAATTCGATTTTATCAATGTGGCTTTCTTATTCTGTCTCCAAGTTAATGTAAAGGTACATTAAAAGAGAACCTTACTTTGATCTTCTTAGATATAGCCGAAAATACCAAAGCATTAAAACTTAATAAGCACCACACTTATAATGTTTTTCAGGGGTAAAGGTTCTGGCCTCATATTTCTTAGAATGCATTTGATGGAGAGGTCATTATTTTAGTCCCAACCGTGCATAGTGAAATATTAGTGTCCCTAGATATACTTCATTCACGGTAGGAGTTTACCTCTGAAAGGTCTTTTTTCCTACCAATATCCTACTATATAATAGATTTCTGGTAGGGAAAAAGGCCTTTCAGAGTTAAACTCCTATCGTGAACGAACTTTACCCTCACTCCCCTCCTCCATTTACATTTCGTACATTTTCCTTAAAATATACATACCCATTCCAACTACCATATTAATATAAAAATTTGGAAAAACGATATGGCTAGTAAGATACAGCTTTAATAAACACAGTCAATGAAACTTTGTTTTATCATCCATTTATACTGAGCTGTCAACCGACAGTATTTTATATTTCCTGTTCCGGCTCATACCTCACGCTCTCATTGACCTACTCTTGGACCATTCCGTTCAATAAACAATACGACAAAAAGAATGAAAGTTGCAACTGCATATTAGTAATAATTGGCTGTGGTAACTACTGAGCTAACCATTTGATCAATATAAGCTTTTCATCCAATAATTTTCTATAGTTATAGTAATTATTTTCAACTAACAATTACGCCAATATAATTGGATTCATTTCATATCCAAACCTTAAATTGAATTTTCTGTAATTTTGATCATTCTAAATTAGCTTGTATATTTTTTTTGTACAAACATTAATGTTTAAGTGTACTTGACAATGTGGTGCCCTTTGATTTAAATCCAATTAAACTGATAATTGAAGTATACACACAATAAACGTGGTTGACTGTCATTGGAAAATATCTGTAAATATTTTCATAGCCTCGATTTATTAGTTTTATATGAACACCCCTTTTTGTGAAAAGTTCTGTCATCCAGATTTGTTTTAGTTTTATGGATTAAAAATAAGTGATTGAACAATTTGGCTACATGAAAATAATAATAGTTTTTTTTTACAACATGAGAAAGTGGGTTCATGTCCCCAAGACTGGTCATATGTATACTTTCTTTCCACCCCTCGGAGAGATATGTACCTTTATTGTCAACAAATTTAACTCAAGATTTTGATAAATTTAGAAGTTTCTTGATCCCCTGAAACAAAATTTTTTTTTTACGATGGCGTATTTTTATCTCTGTTGGCCTAGAGCCAAAACCATTTTACTGATCAAGCTAAAACTTGGTATCTAGGATTTTCACATATTTTCCCTGATGTGTTTTTGGAATTAGATATCCAACTCTAAAAGGATGAAGGATAGTTCATTGAAGTAGATCTCAACATTTGATTGTATCTTCGTAGCTAATTTTTGGATACGATATAGCCTTTCATTGTAAAGTTGTAGCACTCGTAAAATTCAATATATTCTTATGAAATATATTTTAATAAAAACCAACTGTTTCTTACCTATAAGACTATATATATTATCGAGTTATTTGCAAATAAACTTCATTGTTTTCCTCTTCTGTGGACAGAGATGTTCCTATTTTCTCACTGTTTTTATAACAATGTATATTATTTCATTTATTCTCTTTGGTGGTATTTTTCTTCAACATATAATATGATATTTATTTTCATAAATCTTATATGTTTATAGCTTAAATATTTATATTCTAAGATGAAAACAATATAAAACCTGTGAGGCACGCCATACTATTAATTATATAATTACTCATTCTTACAACTTGACCTGGAAGGTCACACCTATACAATGTCAGTAGTGTACTGATTAGAGAGGTAGAATATAGGTAATATATATATATATAAAAGTTACAGTGGGGTAAAGTAAAGTGGAGGGTAAATGTTAATTTAAAAAAAAACTTTCACCCTATCTGGGTTTCGATCCCCATTATCATCACAGACGAATCACATTAAACAAGCCTGAATTTAAACCACGTGTTCATCGTTCCATTTACCAAAAAATACACTTATTAGTTAAATTTTAAGATAAATAGGGAGGGAGGATCTATAAACTCAATTACATTATTATTATTATTATTATTATTATTATTATTAGCACCGCATCTTACTACCCGTTCGGGTTATACGCACTTACGCTAATGTGNATTAGCACCGCATCTTACTACCCGTTCGGGTTATACGCACTTACGCTAATGTGTAATGTTAGGGTGATTGTGAGATGAAATGGAGGACCTACAGTTTAACGTGGAATCCGAACTACGGTGGAGGCCTGGCATTCCCCACATTCACAAGATGTCTTGTCAGAGGTGAAGGAAGGGTTTGTTAATCAGATAAATCTATGCCGGGACCAAGGATTGAGCCCCGGCCGCCAGCACAGAAGTCTGACACCTTACCCCTGGACCGCCAGGTCACCGTTATATAACATAATTGAATATGAAGGTTTTGTCTATAATATCTAACGTTCTATTGAAATCATTTACCTTAAATTATAATCTTTTAAATCGTGGTTTTAATGTGATAAATGTTTTTAAATTGGATTTGTTTATAACACTTAACACTGTATATTATAGTTCCATGTTGTCAAACCTTTAAATCTTTCCAATCGTTATACATTTTATAATTAAATCTTTGTTAAGACAACATTTTTATATTGTACACATAGCCTATATATTTTTTCCAACCCAAGTATACGTGTATATATATATACTTTAAACCATTTAATTAAAATATATTTTCATAACTAATATTAGCTCAAGATCCTTATTTATATTTTTGCAGTGTTTTTCAAAAATATTTTGTCTTATTTTAAAAATTAATATATTTTATTTCTAATATTTGAAATACATTGAATCAACGTTATATTGCGTAACTGTGACTACAATATGAAAATAATTACTTTCTTTTTTGAACAGTCGTCTATTCAGCCATCCCTTTTAATGACCATTAAAGGTCTGCTGAAACTTTAGTGAATGGATTTATCTCTTCAAACCACCTTTATTACTTTGTGTGAAGTTACAAATATGAGGGTGAACCACCAAGATAACGGTGGCTTGCATTGTCTACGGCATTTAATGGAACATGAAAACCTTAAAAAAAGAATTGGGGAGATTTAAAGTAGGAACGTAAAAAAACCCTGGGAGACAATGCGGCTCATCTGATATCTATTTGGACTAGGTTAATCATTGCATGTGGTGGAAAGGGGCAGATAATAGCAGGGTCGTGGTTAATGTTGAGTTTGAAGTCTTTATGTCGTATCTGGTATGTAATGCAATGAATGAACACCTGATTGAATGTTTTTGAGTGAAGGTATTTAACTTTTTTTAAAGGCCACATTTGTAAATTAATTTGATAAAATATCTTAACGAATATCTAGATTGAAAGTTACTTAATGAAAGAAAATACAATTGATCTAGAAACTCTAGGCCTTCACATTGTACTGGTCATTACTCTAGTTATTGTATTATTGGTTATAATAAATACTCAATTTATACTTTAAATGGGCGGTATCAAAAATTAAATTACTTCCGTAATAAAATATTACTTTGGATATTTAAAATAAAGAATGGTTGTAAGTTTTGTAAAAACTTGAGACAGCACGTTATCAATTTGAATATTATTAATATAATTAATTCATTTTACATCTTGGAGGGTTTCCAAGTAAAATTTATACATTAGTTGTGACCAGATTATAAAATGCATAAATATCCATAAATATATATATATATGTATAGATATTGGTGTGCTCAATTGGCATAAGCTAGAAAGAAACGAGTGTTTCATTGCTAGTACACTTCCTTCCACTAGTCAAGCGAATAATGATTTATTTAATCTTAGTTGATTTTAGCTTTATTAATATCGTTCAACCCAGATATTTTATTGGTTTCCGAATACATACAAGTGATACAACCTTACAGTGGTGATATGAATTAATACAACTTATTAATTCAAAGCAACTGCAGGTATATTTATTTATTAATTAAAAAATTAAAGAACATAAAGTTAGGAGATAGGCTAACTATAATTGTTATTATTTATCTAAATGAAGATTATTAATAAATATTAAATAAGTGCATATTAGTATGATGGAACATTAGTTTAGGTAACCCTATTAAATAATCACCCTGGTTTCTAAGTTTGTTGGATCACTCTAAAAAATGCGTAATAGTTGTCAACACCTTGAAATCGGGTATTATTTTTTTATAATTTAGTTGATTACTTGAATCAATTACTGTGGTAAATTTTAATCTTTTATTCTTTCCAAAAAGTTAGTTAAAAACACATTACATAAATTATTGTAATTTTTTATTTGAAATTAATTTTTATTTCATTAATTTATAAAACGGAATTATAATATGCTTGATAAGTTTCAATATTATATATAACAGGAAAGTTTGTTAGAACATTTGATTACAAAAGCTGTAGAAAAATTTATGCTTAAGTCAAACTTAGTTTATTCTACCAGCTATTGTTATCGTAATCGACCTTTAAAACGGGATTTAAGATGACTCACACAATTTAAATCTTCTACCTAGTTACGTTAAAAGCTTTAAATTACGGCGTGATATAAGAAAAGTTTAGTTGATATATTTTTCAATTTAACTATACACTTATATTTTTATAATTTCATTTTATACTTTGTTCACACTGAGAGAGAGAAGTCTTAATTTTACGATGATCCTATATTATAATAAATACATTAGGGAAAAATAATTTTCTTGCTAACTTTCAGGATGAATGGAAACTACATAATTGATAAATGTAAATTGATTTTACTACAATAATATCAGTATGCTTTCATAAATCAGAGCGATGTGTGATAAAATGTTGTAATTATCCTGTTATACTGCCATGCTTTCTGGATTATTTACAATTAGGTTGTGTAGATTTTATTGGTTAGTGACTGTACCGTCGGTATTTTATTTTCGCACACGTGCATCTAGTAATTGGTCGTGAACATTCAGTTTGCTTGTTTCCAGCTTTCGCAATATTTCAAGGTCAATCCTCACAGGCTAGGTGCGAAAGAGATCAATATATTTATTATATTGTATCTGAAGAAATCAAAAATATATCCAAAAAATTCCCCACTCAGAAATTAGGGAACTAAATCACTACATTTTTTAAATAGTAACATATTTTTCTGTATTTTTCTCAGGTAGGGGGGATTGTGACAGGGTAAGGCTAGAGTTTTTGGAATGTGTTAGCACGTTTAGTATTATAAGCGTCAATAGTGGAAAATCATTTTAAAAAATCTTTACCTCTGCTCTAAGGAAGTTTAGTCTCAATCAAATAACGTATCTACTCTATATATAATATTTAGTAAACAGGCTGTAAGATCTGAATATCTACGATATCTTACCATCACTATTCTTGAGAAATTTTGAAAAAAAAAGAGGGTAATGCTGAAGAAAAATACATATTAAATTATGCTGGTGAAAAACATAATCCTGTACTTCTAAGTCGGGTATGCATTCTTATAGTCAACCCAAAGTTAAGGACATCTTCGCAATCAAGAACGTACCGGGTGTTCATTTGAAAACTTTCCACCAAAATATCGCGAAAACAACTCATTGAAGAAAAATATATTATAGACAAAATTTGTTTGGCTCAAAGGGAAGTAAGGCGATAAGGCTGGTATAACCTTGGGTGGCGTTGCTAAGGTGACGGTGCTGGCGATTCAGAAAAGTATGAGGCTCATTTCTTATGCTAGCTTTTACCTTAAAAATCTTAAAACCACCATTTTTAAAATTGCACAACGTGATGTACAAAAATATCTGATAAAAAATAGGGAGTCTCATTTAAAATATCAAAGTGACCTTAACGTCACCTTAGCAACCCCACTAAGGTCATACCAGCGTTACAACTTTATTTCCCCTCTCAGAACTAAACTACTTTTTTAAATCATTTATTTCTGCACTGCGTTATTTTCGTAATATATTTTGGTGGAAAGTTTTGAAATTAACACCCGGTATATTCTGGGGATAGGGGGGAATCTACGTGGAATTTTGAGAGCCTCGTCCAAAGAATAAGTGAGTTTAAATCAACTATTTTAAAGACGTGACTTGACGTTCTGTTATCACCCTAGAGGTTCACACAAACGTCCCCTGATCGGATAAGCGAGATGCTGACTGCCAGTGTTTCATGGGAGGCTCTCAATATTATTTCTTTAGAAAAGTGTTGCAAGACATACCTCAATTAACAGTTTATCCTCTTTAAATCTTCTTCGCTATAATTATTTACACTAATTCGTTCTCTTTCAGGGATATTTGATTCATTGCGACAGCCCATTATTTAAAGTTTAGTTAAAATCTTGATGGAACTTATAAAGTGTTCGTACATGATTGATTGGTTTATTTTGCTTCCCTTCTGGAAGCATCAGTATATTCAATTGATCATTGGCATCAATTCTGGCTTCCTGATCCTAAGTAAATCCGTGCCCTATCATAATTGCTAATACAGTTTTAGCCTCGGTTTTTTTTAATAGGGATATTTTTTCTAAAGAGACATACCACAACAAAGGTGGTCTCTGACCGAAAGCTTAACAGAGTTTGTAATCATTTCGTAAAAGGGTAATGTGCTTTCCCATTAAATTGCGGATGAGATAATTTTATTTTTGGTCACCACGATGCCTGAGAGCGCAATAAAACCAATAAATATAAAATTAAAAGTGCGGGTTTTCAAATCACATAGCGTGAGAACTATTAATTAGTGTTCACTGATATACATCCATGATTATCAAATCGATAATAACTATGACAACCCCCTAAAAAAATGCTACCGATGTTATTGTTAACTGATGCCACTTACGGACAGATTTACAATAATTCAACGAATAAACCTACATGACGATAGAAAGTCAACGTGCGCACCAAAGCAGTTGACGAATGGTGTTAGTTTTAACTATTATTATAAATAAGGCACATTTTTGTAAATGATGACTTATCTAAATATTACTGATATATATTATACAAAATTCTTCTTATGGTGATAAAGCTACTCATTTAATAAATACTTATCATAATAATACATGTACTATTGTAGCTATGTTGAAGATAAGTAAAGTCGTAGTTACGGGTTTGTTAGTAGAATAAAAAATTAATAATTGAAAAATATAAATCATTCAATTAACCTGGTTTGTTCTGAATTCTGGTCTTCCAAATAAAACACACTAATGGTTTTAAATGCATTATTTATCCTACCGTATAAGTACGATATTACTACAATCTTAGATAAATTTTAACAGTATAAGAAAAGTGAATGTAACGGAAATATCTCTTTCTTCACTTGGATAAGAAAAGTAAGACCACACAGGAAGATATAATATAAAATTTTGGCACAGCCACTAAGGGGCTAAACCCCAGACGTGTGGCATACTCAAACCTGTCAGAACATGAGCAAGTTTAGCGTTACCACCAAATCAAATTTGCAAAATCCTTTAAATAAATAGGCTTTGCTTTAAACACAGGAATCACAAACGACATGGCGTGATTTAAGACCCGCAACTTGTAGACACACGCCGTGCTAGATTTACAGGGGAGCTCAGGGGGCTATAGCTCATGGCGGCAAAATCAAAGGTGTGGCAAATTAAAAAAAAAGACATTGAAAATTTAACATTATCCATCTCTTTGATACTCTTCAAACAAAACCTTTTTATAAACACATACTCTACCTCCTGAGATGGGCGTGTAAAACTCGTATAAACTATTGGGCGTCCAATTTTTTCTCCCTTTGTTTTGGCAACATGGAAGTTTATATATATATATATAAGGTAAAGTTATACAAGCACTCACAATAATTGCGAATGATGAAACTGAAAAACCTAACCCACGAAGTGAAGCCTCGGTTACCTTCACCAAGTACGGCGTCTGTAAAATGCTATTCTTTCTTTTTGGGGGTAATAGTGGTGGGGGGGGGGCAAGATCAGTCTATCCCCTAGGTGGCATAATGATAAATCTACCACTGGGCTTGGGAATAAATGTATCAGTCTCATATAATCTTATCTGCCGGTAATAATGGTGTAATATTTCAAATAATGGCAGTGTGTACTGATCTATATCTTATTAAATAGTTTATTCACATACTAATTATGTATTATTCATTTATCGACCGAATCACACTACAAGTTCGGTCTTAACGAAATTTTTATTATTACGTTAATCTTATAGAGATGTCTAAGGTATAGTTTAAAATAAATATAGTCTCATTTTCTTGGAGGAAGGGTTGAAAATAACCCAAGTCCCCATTCCCTTCCAACTCTACTTCCTCATCTCCACTCTAGTTGAGTAAATGTGTGCCCGGATGGGTAGTATGACCCAAAGAAAACGTATATTCTAATAAGAATGAATTAAAAGGGTTGCTTTAGTAAAATGCATCTGCATTAGCAGGTATATAAATAATGTGACAACTACTAAGGGAAACTCTATCAGTAATTCAGCCAGCAAGCAGAAGAACTGACCTATCCCTTGAAGAAGATCAAGTGCAATGCTTGAAAGATTGACGTCTTTGACCACTTGGTTACAACTGCATTTTTTTCAGTGAATAGAAAATAGCCTGGAAAGAGGTTATTTTTGATACTTCCCCTGGTCGTTTCCTCATAACTATTAAAATAACTATTGGATGATAGAGAGAGAGAAACGAGTTTAAAATTTTATAAGGGATATTGTGTTGAAGAGAGATAGAACCTAAGGGCATGGGAGAAATAATTTTAGAGAGAAAGTTAGAAAGGGAGAGATTAGTCTAGGAAGATAAAATTAAAGTGAGAAATAGATAGAGGATCTAAGAGAGATAAATTGAGAGGTGGGTGTGAGAGAATGAGAGTTCGTCAAAGAGAGTGAGTTTGATATAAAAAGAAAGAGATTGATATAAAGAAAGTGAGATTGAGATAAAGAGAGTGAGCTTGATTTATAGAGTGTTTGAGAGAAAAATTTTGGGATATAGGGAACTTGGGAGAGCGGAAGCTTTATAGAAAGCGTTCGAGAAAGAGAGTGTTTGAGAAAAAAAAAGTATTTGGGAGCGAGAACATTATAAGAGAGAGCCTTAGAGACAGTGTATTAAAGATAATGTGATAGAAATTGTGTCTAGAGTGTATGTGAGGTTAGCTAGTTTGTGAGAGAAATGTATAAGGTGTGTAAAATAGAATGAGAAAAATACTATATGAGAG
This sequence comes from Timema douglasi, assembly GCA_901482245.1. Classification (NCBI taxonomy): domain Eukaryota; kingdom Metazoa; phylum Arthropoda; class Insecta; order Phasmatodea; family Timematidae; genus Timema; species Timema douglasi. Next base: position 259,023 of record CABEEJ010000406.1, on the reverse strand, counting down.
TGAGTTATAGTGTGTATGAGGGGATAGAGTGTGAGAGCGAGTGTCAGATAGAGAGAAAGAATGTAAAATATAAATTTGGTACACAAAACATTACGGTACTTTGTAATACTTTTCCCTAAAATTAAGTAGTTACATGGAAACATAACTGAACTTACTGTATTTGTAAGAATGGTAAAAGATATATGGTGTAAAAAAACATTTCTTTTAAATATTATATTCTCAGAGTCAAGCGGTATAATGATAATATAGCTTAACTTTTGTTTTTGTATTGTTCGAATATTTTCTAACATGAACATCAAACCTAATTATTTTAATAAAATGGACATAAAAAACAATTATTAAAAGAAAAACTAACACCAAAACTCATACTTAGATGGTTAAAGTGATTTTTTTTAAACATTATTCAAAATCATTTAATAGTTTTTGAGCTTATAGTGCATAACATAACATATTTAAACATCATTTTATCATAAGTGAAACAAAATGTAAACAATATTTTAACGAACTTAACAACTTTACCTTTTAATTTTGGAATTTCTATCATTATTATTGATTTAAATGCGAATTAACAATAAAAACATTCCAATAAAAATAAATGTTTCCTCAGTTTAGGCATCTTAATTTAGATGTGTTATGACAAACATCCAAAGATACAATTTTGATGTGTTCGGACCAACAAATAAAGATTGAGTTGTTATTATTATTTTTTAGCCATATATATACATATCAAGAGAGAGATATATACAGCCATGAAGCAAATAGTGACTAAACAAAGAATGAAAAACTGAAAATTGTCTTTGAAAATAGATTTTTTTTTGGAAAACTACTATTTTTCCCGACATCCTGGACTAATAACCGTTAAAATGGGTGTCCTATGGTCAAAATCTGTTCAGTTATTTCCTCATAATCTCTATTACCTGATATGGGCCTATCTAACTATAAATAAGAACTTATTAAAAATCTAAAAACAATAAGCTGTTAAAATAAACAAATAAAACATTTATAATCTTCTCTGACATCTTTAAAGAAAAAAACGCAAACAAATGTGACACAAAAACGGTATAATTTACAAATTTGTAGACCTACATAATATTATTAATATTTCGGCAAACAATCTATTTTACACACATGTGCAGACAAAAAGAGCTATGGATCATGATTACTACAACAACAAAAAAGAAGCTAAAACACACACAAAATAGATAGTAGATCCATTCAAAGGATGTATGCGTCCCTAACAATCTAATGTTAGCTCGGTTTACTGTGGCGTTAAGCTATTATATTTTTTGAACTCAATAAAAAGTCAACACTTTAATAGAATATTTATCTATACTTGTGGATACCCCGTGTAACATGAGCTATGGAGAGCTATCTACAACCGAATAGGGGTAAAAAGCGATTTTGTTTGGTTGGAGGGAGAGAAAGAGAGAAACAGCTAGTTTGTGAGTTAATCCACGTTGAGGGGTGATCCACGGGCGTAAGACACGATTTCGTTCAACGCTACCCGTTGTGTGAACAGAGAGTTGTGGACATTGATTGTGATGAAATTGGATCCAAGGCCCTGTCGTGTCGAAATCAACCGTGTTTGATTTTTAGTCGTTATTCAGTGGGTGTGAAGCAAGATTGTCATCGTGAAGTACTATATATTTGGACAATTGTTTGTCATACCTTTTTATAAGAGGCTAAGCGCTCTCCAACAAGACTGCATCCTGAGGGTCAGTCAATCGAGGTATATTTTTGAAATCACCAGGAAACCAATATTTATATTTTGTTTAAAAAAAAAATTGTGGAATCTCTATAAACTCGGTGCGGTAATATCAACTATCCCACCCACACTCTCCTTTTCTTACGTCATCTCTTCAAAGTTTGAAGTACGTGAAAAAAAGCTTGTGCAGGTATCACATCAAAGATTGAACAATCGCACAGCCCTAAGTCACTAACTCTTCTATGGTCACGTATCAGCTGACCGTTCGGGCCGTGGGAACGGTTCCCCAATGAGGTGTGAGCGACCAGGACTAACACGGAGGAGGGGTTCACGCTTATTGGGAACGCTGCGTTAATCTTGAAAATATTTTTTATGTCCAGCCAGCTATACTCCATCTACTGTAGGAATGTACGTAAGTGATATCTAGCAGAAAGTTTTATATTACAAACATTGGCTGAAAATTACTTAATGTCAACCTATTTAGAAATAATGGTTGTGTGCTTATTAATACCATATCATAAAAAAAGTTATATCAAACACTTATATTTCAGCCAATGTTTGCAACACTAATCTTCTGTTAACTACCACTTACCTACACTCCTACCGTAGATAGAATATAGATCAAGGTCTTTTCCACAAAGCCTGCAGAACTTATTCTTATACCTTCATACCCCCGGTATTTTGTTGAGCTAATTAAAACTACTAATTGCACCCACGTTTCAGGGCTTGAATTCTAGCCAAGTAGGCCGAGCGTGTTTCTTTATATGTGGTTTCCTACATTCCTTCGACTCAAACGCGTGTGTATTTATTCTAAAAGGTTTACTCCCTCAATATTAGATAATTAGCTATGTTAAATTTGACTATCTCTGAAATATAAAATGCATAAAAATAAATGGTACCCACTTGTACAAACTTTCTAATATAATGTATTATATAATGAAACAAAAGTTTAAAAAACGTGTTTAGTATACTATTTTTAAATAAGTTGTTCTCATAATAACAAATATATATTCTGGTTAATAGAGTAAACAATGCTCATAAACAAATTTTAAGTAAAATGGTAGAAACCATTTAAATAAATTTAAATTTTCAAAAATCACTTATTTGAAATCTACCTCAAATTAATTAAATATGCAAAAATAAAAACATATTCTTGTTTATAATGACAAACAATTCCTAAACACTCGTTTTGAATAAGATATTAAAGAAAATTTCAAAAATACTTTCAAAGTAAATTAGTCTTAATTTAATTTGATTTGATTTAAGTATATAGTACATATTTATTTATTAAGTAAAATAGTTTCATAATATATACAAAGTATTATGTGCTGTTTTATAAAAATTTCAAATATTTCGTAAATGATTTTTTAATAAACTACTATTAAAAATTATTTTGAGATAAGTTGTACACAATTATTTATTTTACAATTTGAACTAAATGTTATAGATAATTTTAAGATATATCAAATTTAAAAATCAGTCACCAATAAACTACCTTTAAAATGAATGCTTCCCGAAAAAAGAGGAGTTTTTTTTTGTTTGACATGCCGAATCCTGTTCAAAAATCCATTTTAAACAAAATTATAATAAAGCTTTCAAAAAAGTTGAGTTTCGAAAAATCATTCTTCAGTAATTTAAGGGCTGGGGACAAAATTATTAAACCATTTCTTATTTTGAGTGAGGTACAGACATAAATGTAAACTCCACCTTTTTTAGCTCAAGGTGGTCACATAAATCATAAATATTCTTAATAATCTCAAGATATAAAATGTTTAAAATTACATAATGGTTTTGCTTTACGTGTTCAAATAAAATGTAGATAATTGGATACAGTAACTTTTTGATTAAATATGCACTTTAAAGCATATTTAATTCAAGAGTCAAATCAAACAATAATCATAATAAATGAATAATATAATAATTGTTATTCTTTAGAAAGTTTCATGTTTTCTGGAAGCAAACTCTGAACTATCGTCCACAAATGATTTTCTTTTTTTCTTTTCATACTCCATCTATATAACCACATTATAACTCTTGGACAGATATAATTCCTTTCGTGTTTTTTTTTCCTTTTGGGCTATTGAAAAAGTTGACTAATATATTTTTTTTCTATCTTTCACTTTAAGCCTTATATAAACTAGAGCTCCATGAAAAAGACGAGAGAGATAAAAAATATGAGGAAGAAACATTGCAAAGCTTTTAATTAAAAAATTGTTGGACGTATGTTTTTGTTTTTGAACTAAAGTGGGATGGACGTGGTTTTCCTTTGATCCCGGCTATTACACGTGTAGCGTGTGAGTGTGTGTTGACGGTGGTTCCTACAAGGCAAGTGAATTAACATGCTCCGAGCTAGTCCAAAGCCCACGACAAAACTCATTTAATTCAAAGTTAAGCTTTTTAATATGAGAAATGGCTGTAACACAAATACTTTTCTACTTTCTCACGTCAAGATAAAGTATTGTAAACGTGAAAAATGCTGACCTCAAATTATGATGTTTCTTTACGTTTTATTTATGTACGATTCCAAAATAACGGAGTTTACCTTTTTTTTCTCCAGATGTCTATCTATCTGTCCCTTGCCACAATCAGAAATGTTCTAATCAATTTTGTTTAAACTTTATGTTTACATGTTATAAGCCAATAACTTAAAAAAAAATTAAATCCTTTCTCTCAAGTTAAGTTTAGTTTATTTACGATTTTCTCTTAAGTTATAATTTTTTCGGACATGGCTTTAAAGATTATGTTTAAAATGTATATCTGGGGAATATCTGCCAGTTTAAACAAATGTTTATATTTGCGTTTAGGAAAATTCGTTTTATTTAAATTTATTAAATACAGATTTTTTATATTTGTATAATTGAAGAAATAGCTCCAGAGATTTGTTCCTAAATACGTATTGGATATATTTTTTACATTATAGATAATTAGATATAATTATATTTGTTTTCTTAAAACCCACCTTTTAAGAGTTTGTTCAAAATTTGTATTTTGTGACTATTTTACTTGATAAAAGTGGATTTTATAGCTACAGTTTTGAAGGGTTTGATCAACTTTGTTCAAACTTCATATTATATACTTAATAAACGTTATACTTTTTGCTATGGTGCAATACTACAAAAACTTATTTTTAGTTTGATATAAGCCATCAAATTAAGGGTTGTTTACTGATATATGAGTTTTAAAAATTTGGAAATATGAAAATGGCTTTAATTATGTCATTTAAAATGTATAGCTGGGGATGGTTTGCTATAAAAGTGTATACTTGTTTTTTGTATAGAAATTCTTTTAAGGGTAGCTAACTGGTTATTGAATTTTAATAAACTTGAATATTAAAATAATGTTTCCAGCCATTTAGTTCAATATGGGTATCTTTTTCACCATATAAATATTTAAATATTACGGATTTTTGTAAAATTTGAAATTGTAGTGAAAATCACTATTAAATTGTGTTCAAAACTAGTATAACGGGACCATGTTTCATGATATTTAATAATTCAATCTTATAATTTTAGTATAGACACATTTAAGGGTAGTTTACTAATGATAAATTATAGAAAGTTTAAAAAATTTCTTAAGTGCCTTTTAAATTTAAGTTTAAGTTGGATATCTGACAATTGTTTTTAATTTTAATAAGAATATGTTTTTATATTTACAAATTAAAAATGATTTAATAATAGTTCACAAAAGACTGTGTTTGGAAAACTTGAATTTTGCTAAAAGTATTTTAAAATTCTGTTTAAAATATATTTATAAACAGTTTTTATGGTGATTAACAAGATAATGTGAGGATTTTATGAGGAAAATTTACTTAAAGGTAGTATACTTAATCCCTATTTTTGAAAATTTTCTCCCAAACCTTAATAAACAATATTTATAAGTCTATGCAATTGCTGAGTACCATTTATTTTCTAATTTAACTCGATATTATTATATACATGCATCGGTGAGCACGTGTATTGAAGGTCAGGTTCATTTAAGCTGGCTAACAGGATATAACGAGGTCGGGATTTCAATATAAACCAAGTTTAGTTAGCATTTTTTATATATTATTTTACCGTCTACTTTAAAGCAAATGCAGGTATATTTATTATCTAGCTCCACCTTCCTGAGTCCAAACCATTTATTTTAATCAATATATGAATATCTCAGACTGGTATTAATAAGCAGTGAACCCCCCTCCACCCATCAAAAAAATTTCGATAAATCAAAACAATATTTTTCGAACAAAATTAAAGCTTATAAAAACACCGATTAAGTAGAAAGTCATATGTAAGGTAATAAGAAAGAACAATAATTACAGTAAATAAAATTATATACTTTTTGCATATTCACTTAAGCCTTCTCTCACAAGAAATAAGACCTAAAAGTGACCAGTCGGGGTTTGAAATAAGGTTTTCTAATGTGTTTGACGGAAATAAATTTTGACTTAGTATAAATATCTATGATACACTTATTACAATATCATTTTGTATCAATAAAATGAACATTTTCAAAAAAGAAATTTAAATTTGAAACAATTTATCCTCTGAATGAGATGCAAGAACAACAATCTACGTACCACTCAAACATAACAAAAATTTTTATTTATTCATAATATTATTGTAGAGCTTTGAATATCAGAATTCATCATATTTTTTGTAATACAATGGTATTTAAAATTTATTTGTCGGAAAAATTATAGGCTTAGAATAAAATGCTTATTTTGGGAGAAAATACATAGGGTTTAACAGTTTATATACGAACCATAGTATTATTTTATTAAAAAAAACTTGTATCAAATAGCTATTTAAAATAATATAACTATCAGTGGATAATATTCGTTACAAGCTTATAAAATATATCACAATTTTATTTCCATACCGTCACTTTCATGCTATACGCATCTTATATATATATATAATATGTCTATTGTAAATATTATTATATATATTTAAATATATAGTCTACATATTATATAATTAGTTAAGCCAATTTCTGACAGTTGAAGACACGTGAATACAGTTGAGATGTTTGTCTTCATCCGGTACCTGCACTACGTAAACAAATTAATCTATTTTATATGTGTCGACCATTTTACATAAAATATTTAGGATCAACAAAAATTATAAAAGATTATAATATTTTATCAAATTTGGTCAATCCTGGAATATTGACACATAGTGGTGTGTCAAATTATAAATTCATTATGATTAATCAAAACTACTTTGCTCTTAAAAGTTAAAATAGTAATGTATGTGTAAAATAATCAACTATACACCTAACTGTAGTCACATGGCCTGAAGGCATCTGGTTCACAATAAATGGTTTCGACCCTAGTGGGGAGACTGCTTTGGATATCGATAAAGTGAAATGAGTGTAAATTTACTTTAATAGATTCCCACTCTTCCTTTCTCACAAATGTGGGCTCAATTCATTTATTCTCCACTTTATTCATCTTTATCTCATTAGTTGAATATGTCTGCATAGAGCCCACGTGGGTTATAAATATGGGCCGAGATAGTAAGTAATAACTATGTCGGACGTGGTCCATATGTCACGCTCATCTTCTCTGTTTTTCTGGTGACTTTGAGGTAAGGGATGTATTCCCGGCAAGGTGTATTGATGGTGGTTTATCCTAAACGGCTACTCACTCTACATTCCCTCGTTAGGGGCGTACTTTCTATATAATTTCTACCTAACTCATATCTATATAATAATGTAGCTAAAATACGTGTGTTAAGCCCAAAAATAAGTGAAACGCAGTTTAAAATGAATTATTCAATTCATTTCTAAAACATTACAAGACTTTAGTTTTCATATTTTAATAACATTTTTGAGCATTTCCTAACTAAATAGAGCAGTGAGATACCCACTGAATTGGCATATTTTATCTCTTGCTCTCCCAAGTCTGGTGAAGGGGGTGGTTTTTAAGGTGATCGTGGTTTTGGAATGTTTGAAAGAGGTTGAGGAGAGGGAGGAATATAAACTTGTCAGACTTACAACCAACTTACACCCCCCCCCCCCTGACTTCATTGTGTTCATAAATTGCCGAACTGTGTGCCACGGACTAATTTTCTTCATCTTCCTTACCTTGGGAAAATTTCTAATTACTTTCCTTAATTTATGATGGATAAACCCCCTTTTCCCCCATCTCTGCCCCTCTGTCCTCCTGAAGAAGGCAAACGTACAAAACGAAATCACATTTTCCGCTCCGCTTCCAAATTTTACTTCCATCCAATGAACTCATAATTCTAGAAATTGTGAATAGATCCTTTTTGTTCATATAAATTTATCATCTTAACTGCTGTTCATTTGAATTTAGCTTTATAATATATAGTGTGACAAAACGGATTTATTAATATCAAAGTAAAACTTCAGTTATTGGACGATTGTAAATTATCTGTCTAACTTCTTAATAACATAATCTATCTAGGTAAGTAACATTGTTCTAAATATTAACAATACAATACTATACTTTGTTTATCGGATAAATAATAATAACATATTATAAAATCCACGATTATATACAGTAGTTCCATCATTTACATTTTTATTTTTAAACACTATTATAGACACAGGAAATACACCTTCAAATATAAATCCATATAAACAGTTCGATTAAGAACTCAACAATTTTGCTATGGCAGCAGTAAGGGTTATTTCAATTAATCTTATTTTCCTACATCTTATCCCTCTTATGCGGGGTTGAAGTTTTTAATACAGGGAAGCCATAACAACTCTCCTTATTGCTTTTGGTTGACCATTTTTGTATGTTGATTTCCTTCGTGACGCTAACCACCCTTCCTCTCCCCCTTACTGACGCTTGTCCGGGGAAACAGAGTAAATTCTAAGATCGAGTTTGAAAGAGATTACTAATTAATATTGCTTGAAAGGTACTTTTACATAATTTTATTCCAGGGTTCTTTTACATGCCAAAATCGACCTGGGACTGACCGACGGCTTTATTTACTTTGCGAAGGGATTTGTTGTAGATTTTTATCGTTTAAGAAAAATGTGTCAATCTCAAGCTGGTTATGAGCCCTCCGTTATCGGATGATGATGTAATAACTTAACACCCTGACTCCAAAGGTCAACATAATAAGTTATTTTAAGTGAAACTACTAAATAGATATACACAATTTATTTACTTTGAATTTAAGTTTTGATTATTAATTAGTAATTTATTACTTAAATAAACATCTTACTCCCTCTCTTTATTTATAGATTATATTGTTACTGTTCATCTGTAAATGTTGAATACTAATCCAAATGTAACCCTTGTAAATATTAATACTTATATGTGTTTATTTTGTGAGTTTGAAAACTTTTTTTATAGTAAATTATAATATTGTAACTTTCCTAACTTTTATGGCAAGCGAAAGTAAATAGAACTAACACTTTTATAAGATATTAATAATTATCAGTTTATGACGCACTATGTTTTTAAATATACAACAATTATTGCAGAGAAAATATTATTTCAACAACTTCATAAAACTAAAATCCTGCAACATTTTAATCAGAATATTGTCTATATTTGAAAATGCCGGAAATAAGCTTTATATTAAAATTAAACTATTTAAAATTAGATTCTCATTTGTTTGTTAGTTTTTAATTAGTACGTTAAACACAAAGGGTATTCATGACTTAACCTAAAGTGTGGATATTAGGAAAACTCAGTAGAAATACGCCTGTATTTTCATGGCTCGAAGATTGTAGAACGACATTGAGAAATTACATGTTGAAAACCAACACGAGTACAATAGAAGATTCGATCCTCAGTATCTCCATTATCAGCAACTGTGTCTAATGCTAAATTGAGGTATTTAACCGCGTGATTACCATTGATGAAGTATATTTGTTTAAAATAATGGTAGTAAAAAAGAAATACTTAATACAAATTTTCTTTTTGGGAACAGTTTATGTACCTATACTTTTCTATTCCCTATGAGCTTACATAATCGGGTAGACTTTAAGACCCAGATTAGTTTTTTTCAATTACTTAATACATTATAAGGAATCCCACCCCTAAAAATATATCTAACAAACATCTGAAGCGTCAACACTATCACTCATGGTTGCCACCTCTAACCTACATCATTCACTGTGAACAAACAATTTTATTGATGGGAAAAGTTTCGACGCTTTCGTCAGGCAGGGACCTTTTTTTTTTTATCCTCCACTTCCCTTTTTTAACGAGATTGATGTAACTAATTATAAAATTGAACTCTACTCCCTACATCTGCCCTTCTTCTCTGCCCCTTTCCCCATGTTTGAATGTCTACTCTTCTTTAGAAACAAATGAAATTTGATGTAAAATAAAATTCGAGGAAGAAGAGAAGCATTAATACAAAAAAGTTTAAATAAGCTAAGTTGCTTCTGATCATGACGAGTTCACAAAAGTACAAAGTTGGAATTTCTATAATTACAAAGGTCCTGCAGCAAAGGCGCTATATGTAAATTATTCATTTCTCTCCACACACCTACCCATTTCGGAAGGAAAGCTGAATTAATGGCAAACTCATCTATTTTGTTTTTCCAGTGATGAGGAGGTCAGAGATAAAACCTGAATTGGATATACTGAGGGTAGTTTCTTAATTATTTCACACACACCTTCTATGAAAAAAAATGTTGATACATTTCTTAAAAATGATACTTTCATACTCCACTAACGTAATTAAATGTATATTTCCCTTATGGGTAGCAGGATGAGTTACAAATTATAATTAGCTTTAGAATCTGCATTTAAAATTTTTGTAGTTGAACGCGGCAACGTTTATTTGTGTAGTTTTACAGAGGTGAGCAAGAAATTGTCCCATACTTTAGGTCCACTAACCACAAGCTGGAATGCGTTTGAGTAGTGAAAGAAGTGTGTGGCTTTTTAGGAACGAGCACACGTATCAATCGTGTTGTTTTCTTGTTAGAGTCTAGTCTTGTTATAGCTTGTTGCAGTCTTGTTAGAGACTAGTTTTGACGTAGTTTTAGTAATTCTTGTTGGTCTTGTTGAGAGACTAAGTTGAAAGTTACCAGGAAACCGCCTCAAGCTGTTTTTCAGGGTCACCTATGTTGGTAAAATCTCATTAAGGGTTCCGGGCTATCACTCATGTAGGGATTAAAGGGTTTTAAAGGCTAGGAAAAGGTCTCATTGGCTTGTAGGATGTGTCAAAGACTTGTGCGTAGTGTTCATTCTTAGTTCTTGTACAACTTGTAACTATCATTTTATAGTTCATACTCATTTTACTAAAACAGTCCAAAGAAAAGAACCCCTTGCCTTCAACCATCGCACGGGTTTCTCTGTCACTCTCTATTCTGGGGTTGAGGTGGGCAAACACTGCTAAGCGGACGGGCAGTGACATAAAGTCTGTTCATGATAGGTTTTTACCTGGATGGCAGTTCAAAAATCATATGTTTTTGTTTTGGGTTACCAGCACTTATAAAATATGATTGTTTTGTTATAAATTTGAAGTTTTTTAATTACATGTTATATTTTACATTTAAAATAACGTAAACTTAAGTTTTCTCATACTATTTCATTAATTTTAATAATTACTTTTTACCAAATCCAAAACATAATTTTAAATATAATTAAAATTACTTATATATCGTTTTGAAATGTTATCTATGATGTGTAATATATTGTATATATTAATACCTTATAGTACAGGTAATCGTATTTACTTGGAAAAGAGAAAATACTTGTTATTCATACATATTTAATACACTATTTTATTATTATTTTAACGTATTCCAAAATATTTAACTAAATAAAATATATTTATCCACCGCGTGGGTGCATCATTGTAAATAATTTGTTTCCATCAAGTTCAATCACAACCCTCTTATAGAGATCCAAAACAATTATTTGAGTTTTCAGCAACTCTTTCATAATAATGTTTATTATACATTCATCGGTTAGCAAACTTGTGTTTATATATGTATGGATATTTCTTTATAGTTCATTAAGTAGATGGACTTATTTTAATATATACGCCAATACTAAAATATTCTTAGATTATTTATTAAATTAGTTATATTAGAATATAATGTTATCAACAAATAGAAAACTAAAAAGTACTAGCACTATAGTTATATTTTTTCGGTTTAAAATGAACTGTATCTGCTGTTACCCCCAGCACCACTGTGATTACTTCATTGTTATTAAACGTTAAACTAAAAAATGCTTAAATAAATAATTTAGTACAAATTATTCCCGTTTACAAATAATAACGCTTGAGAAAAGGAAACGAAGCCAATAACATTGGATTAGAGAGCGAAGGCCCTGAAACTGAGGTATCTTGTGCCTTTTGAAAATATTTAACGCGCTATCAGGTAAATTATACTAGATTATCAAATAAAGTAGTTGTATCGTAATAATTTCTACTATTCTTTCACAAAATTAATAATCTTTTACACCTAATTCGTGACTTTAATAGTGTCTTTATTCATATGTCACCGTCTACTAAAATATTCAGATGCAATCAAAATGCAATACCTGGAACGTGTGACGCGAAAAGATCGCTTTTCTTTTTGCGTTTTTAACTATATCAAAGATAAAGTATTCTAATCGAAATTATAATGTATTACTTTCCTTTACGTTTTATTTAAGATAGAGATAAAAAAAGGGTTTTATAGCTATGCCTATCTCTTTGTAGGCCTATATCTGTCTGTTTATGTGTTTTTTTTTGTATCTGGGGGCTACTTACAAAACTGCTAAACGGATTTTGTTCAAACTTGTAATCCCAATTTAGATTGCATATGCCCTACCTTGAGGCTGTCATGTTTTTAAATTTAGATCCATTATTTATTGTAGTGATCATTGATCTTTGAAAATGTCATGAACCATTTTGTTAAATATTAGATTCCGGCGAGTGTTTTAAACATAATAAATTTCCATATTTACTTTTTTGTTCCGAGAAAAATATTTTTGAGGGTAATTTACTGACCACCGATATTAATTATTTTTGTTGCAATAATTATAGATAGCAGGATAAAATATACATGATTGTGTCGTTTGGTTTATTTACTAACCTGACACTTTCTATTCGTGATGAAACACAAGATCTAGTACTGAGGGTGAGAAACGGTTGACCTCAGGAGGAGTGGAGAGTAAGGGTCAGGAGTCACTCGTCCACGATGGATCCTTGAGAGAAGAGATACTCTGAGTTGTTGTGACACTTGACACCTTCCCCCCTGCCCACAAGGGCAGATCTAATAGGGACTTCAACCCTTACTTCTCACGTTCTCACGCCCTCATTAGATACAAGACCAGAACACACTTATAACTTGACCTTGGTGGCCGTAAACAAGGTATACTCAAAGGGTCTTAGGTTGATGATTGGGCTTAAGTGAGCCTAATTTAGCCCTGACAAAAAAAAATCAACATTTCCTACAGCACGTATAAGAGCATATCAATATGTGACTGCAACTGAAAAAAAAATCTCTAAAATTTCATAAATCAAAATAAACCAAACAATAATTTGTTACTAGCAATGCTTGTACGACCTAATATCACATAGCTTATAAGTCCTTAAAAGTTTGTGTACATTTTATAAACTGGTTAGTATTTATTTGTTTTTAAATATTGGGTATAACTTATCTTTAAAAATATAAAATATGTTATGTTAATAATTGAGCTATGAAGTACGTTGTTCCTTTTAAAGCTGTAAATAAGGTTATTTCTCTTGTGATTTGACCATACGTAATACTTTTAGGCCGTTTCCAATGTTTAATTTCCACGAATCAATAAATTAATCCAGCCTACGCAGCTATAATTTTACTAATGAGGTAGGAAAGAAGCAAGAAATTGGAGTTAGCGGACTAAAATGTTTGGGGGAAAGAGAAAGAGAAAAAATTGAGGAAAAAACACCTTAGGACACACAGCTTGGATTCGTACCCCAAACTCCCCGTCACCGGCAGTCCAGACTGAATGAGCTTGGCATTTAGTACGTGTACCCAACGATGCGGGTCCGAAAGACTCCATTATATAATTTGTTGAGTCTATAATTTCAAAAGATTTTTCAAATGTTATGTTTGAACGATTTTAAACAAGAATTAATCATTTTACTGAATAGTTTTCACCATAATTTAAAACCATTAAATTTAATGTAAATAGTCTTCCTATTAAAAGTATAGGATCTGAGGGCCCTCTGGCAGGGCCAGTGCAAGGGTTTAATATGACCTAGGTGAGACTTAAAATTTTAGCCCCAATAGTATTCTGTATACAGTATATTTTTAAATTAACCGCGTGACGCAAAATAATAGTAATAGCATGCCAAAATACCAGACAAAAAATATAAAAAGATTACAAAATGTATTATAAATTGTATACCCCTCTCCCTTCTCAGTAATCAATGCGTGTAAAAATATTATTCCTTCTTCCCTTTCTTTTCTCTTAATATTTTCTTAAGAGTTTAGCTAAATTATCAAAGTCATTCGCTGCCAAAGTGATTTCCAAATATCATAAAACCCTAAAAGTAGTCAAGTTGTTAGTAAATATTAAAAAAAAAAAAATATGTTTTTAGAATAAATATCTCGATGTTATTTTTCAATTTAAATTATGATTAATTATTATAATATTTAAATAACACTTTTTTCAAAAGCTTACTTAAAATGTTGATTTTTTTGGAATGCAACTCTAGGCTCGTTTGATAGAACTGCCTGTTTTATCCTACAAACCATCCCTGGATAGGTATAAGTATTCTTGATAGCAATTGTTTGTATTTGTTTCAAAAATTGTTCTTCACAGCCCCATAACCCAGCCTCGAAATGATAAAATGATACATAAATATACATACCCTAGATTCTGTTAAGTTTACATCAGTAACCTTAGCGTCCTTGAGAACTTCATATCATTGTGTTGGCTGATAGTTAAACAAGGGTAAGATAGAGAGAGTAGAGTCCGGACAAAAGAAACGAGACAAGTGGCGCTCTTCGTGGTTAGAGTCGCGAACAATGGACGACGACTCACGTTTCCGCCTTCCTCCTTTCCCCCTGTCCTCCTTGGGGGTAACAATTGTTCTCTAGAAACACAGTAGTCATCCTTGTGCCAAGGAGGTAGCTCGAGGTGGAGTGTCAGAGGAAGGGCGGTGTCTTACAGGGCTCAAGGACGCACGGGTCTTACCTTATTCTCCTTTCCCTTTATTGTCCATCTCCTACCAGCCTTTACTTTTCTCCTTGGTCTGTATTCTTGCCGTCTGGGGGTTTATATAAACCGTCATGAGAGGAATCGTAGAAGTGTAACTAAGGGGTCCACTTTTGTGGGCTATGCGCATGCGTATAAAGTGGGTTCCTAGTCACAATTTTCTTTCGCTCCCCTACGGATACTATTGTTACATTGTTATGTAGAGGCAACAAACACCACACAAATCCACTGACTGAGAGAAATAAAATAAAAATTGTACCAAAGTAAAGAAATATATAGAGGCATAATCTAACGAAATCTTGCTCCAAGCATGGAACGCTTCAACTTTCTACCTTTTCAGTTCTCCCTTTAAAAGTTTTTCCAAAAATTTTGCCTTTATTACAATACACCAATTTGTTTGGAAACCAAAACAAGGATCATAAACTTTTTTTATTTGAAATGCGGTTTTTATTTAAGCCATAAATACATCATAAAAGTTCCTTACTAAACAAATAACTAAAACACTATGAAGATTAAAATTAATTTAATTTTTCAAAGGCTCTAATTTTCTTGATTAAATTTTAATATTTTATATGTCATACACTAATAATATTTAAGTCATATCAAAATTGTATTTCACCTAGGTCCTCAAAATCTGGGAACATCTATTAGGTACTAAATGATATAGTAAATATATACCATATAAAATAATCTTTCGCAAGAAAAACATTGCAGATAAGATAAACCCAAAACTATTTGGCCAAATATGCTTAAAAAATATATTTTTATGCATACTCTTTATTTAAATACACATATCAATATACAAAATTCATTACAATGGTCTAATTTAAAACAGATTCGAAAGTAAAAGCAATGGTCACATGGCCTAAGGCGTCAGTTTCACTAATAATCAAACTTCTTGTAAAAGGAGAGTCGAAGCTGGTATCTTGGCAAGGTACCTTGGGACTATTTTTTCATGTGTGATTTATCACTACGGGATTTCCCATTCTCTCTAAGCTAATGTGGGTGCACTTCCTCTGAAAACCTTATTCACCTTTAATACTTGGATTAATCATACTAATATTATAAAGAGGAAAGATTTGATTTTTTGTTTGTTTGTTTGTTTGAAATGAATAGGCTCCGAAACTACTGGACCGATTTAAAAAATTCTTTCACCGTTGGCAAGCTACACTATTCCCGAGTGACATAGGCTATGTTTCATTTTCAATAAAATTAGGGATGCTTACTAAAACTTGAATAATCTAACCCAA
>CABEEJ010000406.1:200617-241304 GCA_901482245.1 Timema douglasi | reverse complement strand
AGTCCCAAGGTCAAACCTTCGAATTAGTTGGGATCGATCTGCGAAATAAATGTTTTACTCATGGTCAATTATACGTTGGCCTATCGCGGGTTGGAGCCCCTGAAAATCAATTTATTTTGCTGCCACAAAATAAAACCACATCAAATATTGTTTACAGGGAGGCTCTTACTCAATAAATTAAATGGCTTTTGTTTTGCGGTTATGACCTTTTAACAATTAGTATAAGTATAAATAAAAAAAATATTGAAAAATGACCCAAAAAAATAAAAGTGAAAAATAATATAAAAAAAACAAAAAATATAAAAAAACAATGTAAATACAAAAAAAAGTTTAAGAAAATATATTCACAAAAAAATATTAATATCTTAGTTTTTTGTTTTCAATGAATGTTATTTTTTTAGAAACTCACTTTAAAACATTGTGTATTTTCTTTTATTATATTATTATGCCCGTGCGAAGCCGGGATGGGCTGCTAGTACGTTAATAATCTTAGTGTTGAACGTAATATAGAGAAGATACCTACATGTATAACCAGAGGAATCTGTAAAATTCAAAGTTGACCTGGCGGTCTAGGGGTAAGGTGTCAGCCTTCTTTGCTGGCGGCTGGGGTTCAATCCTCGGTCCCGGCACATATTTATCTGATTACCAAACCCTTCCTTCAGCTCTGACAAGACATCTTGTGAATGTGGGGAATGCCAGACCTCCACCATGGTTCGGATTCCACGTTAAACTGTAGGTCCTCCATTTCATCTCACAATCACCCCACCATTACACATTAGCGTAAGTGCGTATAACCTGAACGGGTAGTAAGACGCGGTGCTAGTAATAATAATGTAAAAATCAAGGGGCTCGATACTGCACGGAAAAGTCAGGTAAATTTTTTAAAATCTCTGTAAGATTAGAATATTTTTGCTATGATATATGATAAGATAATACATAAAGAAATACTAGTATGGATACCAACATTTAGGGTTCAAGCAAGCAGGCCTCAACAACGATTACCTATTATAAATATTGTCTTGAGCCAAGATCTAAAATCCATGTTCTTTAATCAAAATAGGCTATGAGTTGATCTAATTTCATTACTATTATTATTACTTTTATGATCATCATAAAAGTTTATTAAAACAAATTTTACACTCAAATTTTTTATAAGGTTCTAATATCAAGCATCGAGTAGAAAAAAGCATGAACAGACCTTTTTAATTTATAGATGTATACAAATTTTATAAACTGATCTTATTTTGGCCAGAAATCCTCGAAATGATGGGGAATTTCATATTTCACAAAGCATGTCAGCCCTATATAAATATGCATACTACTACTACTACTACTACTAGCAGTACTAGTAGTAGTAGTAGTAGTAGAAGTAGTAAAATAATAATAGTTTCTACTTGGATAGTTATACAAGCTTATGAGTCACAACGATAGTTATTGATATATAATTTACAAGCACTTAATCCTGCATGAGTTAGTTCAGCGTCTGCTTGTTCTATTTACTCAGGGCATAGAGATAGAGACTCGAATGTCTTGAATTGCATGTGCACTTAGGATTATTTTTCAGATGATGATTTTATATCTATCCTCAGGTAAATTAAGGATTCCTTACCCTAAATTAATTATAAAGTCATTAAACAACCGTTTGTCAAATTTATTAGTATAATAAATTATATGTTAAAAAAAGTAAACAGATTCTGATCATGCTCTCATAAATATCTGTTCAAATATGAATATTTGCGAATCGAATAAACTTTTAGGATAGGTTAGGCAGAGGTGAGCAACTTTATTTTTCATGTAGCCACAGGTGTGGTGAATGAGCAGTGAAGTCCACCAAACCATGTAAAAAATTATAAAAATAGTTGCTCAACTGAACATTTAAAACAAAACACAAGGTTTGAACAAAGTTTATTATATACGTAAATGATAAAAAATTGTTTAGATTGAAAATGTAGAATAATTTGATGTTAAATTTGACAATCCTGTATTGTGACAAGCTGTAGAAACATTGACTGGATATCTGAACTCAATGCATATCCGGAATGCATCCAATGTTTTACAGGAATTGTCAGCACATGCAATCAGGAAAAAGTCTATTTTACTGAGAGAGCTGGAGAACTCAAATACTCCACACTCTTGTTGATAATTTGCCACGTGTGGCAATTGGTGACAAGGTTGCCCATCCAGGCTAGAGGGTGAGCTACATATGCATATATTCTATCATACTTGTATGCTACTATAATTACTCTAAACCAAGTACCACACAACCTTATTTAATATTACAAAAGATTTACCATAGCTTTTTACTAATCATCTGGGAAGTATGAATTTTATTAACTCTAACAAGGTAGGAAGGAGGAACGTTTAGTTTAGATCATTACATGAGTTTTTATGGAGAGAGAATAAGAAACAAATATGGAAAAAAATATCTTTATACACACGTATAGGACTCAAACTCTGACCTCCCAATCACCACCAAATTAGACCAGGTGAGTCTATAATTTAATCCACGTGTCACTCCATGCAGGTTTTTACTGGTTTAAGAGATTAGTTTTATTAAGCTTCTCCTTAATTATCTTTGGGAAAACACAACCAGACGTTTTAGAAAACATCTCCGTCGCATCTGGTTCGAAGAAAGATTCATTTCTCAAAGGTTAAATGTGCTAATATTTCGCATAAATACCTGTCCCCTAAATACCTGTCCCCTAATGTGGATGTCTAAAATAATTTGCATTTTTACAATTGCTAATTTTCTTTTGAAATAGTGCGTATTCTTTGGTTAAGATCTAATCTATAGGTTTTTTTTCCCCCTCCAGTACAGTTCTTAGTTTTAACTTTAGGTGCGCTGCTATCGATCTCGATGCTACACGAGGTCGTGAGTGCCAGTTTTTGCGCCGCCACCCCGTACCCCTTACTCTTTTCCCCAAATTCGGAGTGTCTGTATCGTGGCAATTAACCTCTGCTCCTAGTACAGTAAATACTTCCAAGGGGGAAAAAGGCCTCCTGTGAAATACACGACGGCAGAATCTTTGAATTGTTGTCCTTAATAATGGATAGTGCCTCCTTCGCTTTGAGGTAGTACTTCCAGGTCTCTTGCGAAAGTTCCGTCTTTTTTTTCGTTTATTTTTTATATAAATACTCCAAGGGATTCAACGGCTTTTTTTAAGTACCCCACTACGGTAATTAAAGAATATAAATGGTTGTTGTAATAGTATTTAGTGGGCTAACAAAATGTTTTCCCTAGAAACTGTCGTAAGAAAATTGTTCCCTTACAAATAAAAATATGTGCACCTCCTCTTAATGCTAGTCGGGGATATCAACATGTTTACTCGAATAAGTTTGGGATGATTAAGTTTAGATTTTGAGAAAATTATCCCAATTTTTTTTAAATAAATATAAACACATTTATGAAAAACCATCAACCGGAATTCGAACCCCAACCTCCCAATCACATTTACCCAGTATTTCGTTTTCAAACCAGAACAAATAAGCTTACCAAGTGTTAATGTTGCTGTTGATACTGAAATTAAATATATTAAAAACAAATTTGTACTCTTCATTCCAAACTATTTGATAATATTTTTAAGGTTTATTTTTTTTACTTATTAATAACATGTTATCTCGTGAATTAATCCAGACACACATTGTTATATTTATTAGGACAAGACGCTCAAAACTGTTTAACATGGGCCAGCAATAACTACAAATATGCATCCAAACTTAATACTAATAAATGTGAAAAAAATACTAGTTTTCAAGAAGAATATTAAAGAGAAAGCAGATATCTCCATTCATTTTCTGGGTTCGAACTGTACCTAAAGTAGCTATAAAACTTAGCTCACAGATACGAACATCTCACTTAAAATATCCTAGGATGCATAAACTCTGCTTGACTTTTTAGTATTTAAAAAATAAAAAAACGGAGAATTAAATTGAAAAACATAAAAGAAGGATTAAAAGGAAAAGAGATGGGTCTCCCACACGAGATTTATCTGCTCTGTAATCTATCCTATAAAAAGTAGCGCGTTGAACCCACAAGGCTTACATGAGCTCGTTACACGATACCAGCCCCCTTGCCTCCCTCCCCCAATCTACCCCTAAACTCAACCCACCATGTCCGGGTCAACAGTAACTAGAAAAAAACTACAACTAAACATTGTATGTGTTCCGCTATTTTCTCTTTCATTCCATAAGCAGACACTTCGTGGCTAGGAGTTATATAAATGAACAATAAAATCACCTTCATGAAAGTTTATGACGACTTTATCTTATTGGAGCTAGCTTTTACTATTGGAATTTATAAAAAATAATGTATCGTGTAACATTATCTACTTTAGTGTAGAATTCTTAGGCAAGTAAATATATATCTATGATGACAAAGTAGTTAAAGAGGAAAATTACAATTTTGAAAAACCCTGATTGGCTCTTTAATGGAACCTAAAATAAATGAGAATTTTAGGGTTACAGGGCAAAAACATTATAACCCTCAATGATTTAGATGTGATATTTTGGGTGCACTCAAATTGGTGAATAAATTATACCTGTCAGCCAGTCCACAATAATTGTGGAATACCCTGTAATCCCATTCAACTCCTACCACTAACCTAGCCCAGCCTGACCTAGTCTAATCTAAACTAACCTAGCCTAACATTACCCAAACTCCATGTTCCATTTTGAACAAAGTCATTATATATATAATTTTACTCCGCAGTCCGTTTAGGGGTATTAACGAGCTCGAATGAGTTGCTCCATAATTCGTGTGCACCGGATATTTTCACTATTTAAACCTCTATGAAATCCGTAAAGCTATCTATACAAAATAAATTATATGTTCATTGATATTAGTTATCCTCAAGGTTTTGCCTAATTAGGAAAACAAACGTAAGATTAAATATGTTAAATACCGGAAATAACTGATAAAACATTTTTTCATCAAATGGAGGTTGTGTTTGTGTATGTGATTTTGACTTTAAAATTCAGTTGCTACAAATAATGCTGACGCTAATATTGGGTTTGTAATATTAAGAATGTTCTTCCAAGATGAAAAAATATGTTATCTATAATATGTGTTTATTATTATTATTACAATTATTTTTATTTATTAATTAATAATTAATATTCCATGGTGTGAGCTCGCAAGCGAGATATACTGACCGAGCGGCCTCCACCGTTAGCGATGATAGTACCAACATAGGCAGGTAGAGGGTGTCATGTGGTCATCAAAATGAGCCTACTGGCCTTTAATCTAAGTTTTATAAACTTGAGATGCTAATTCTTTATTCAAGTAACTCCTTATTTGTCCTAGCAAAGCTCAGTATGACCCCTTTACAAACCCACTGCTACACAGAGAGATTTAAGAAGTGCCAGGGATCGAACTTGATACCTCTGGATCTGTAACCGGGAACTATAGACACTAGACCCCAACTAACATGAATACATTATTATTATTATTATTATGTGATTTTAAAACCAATATTATTTTGTAGTTCTCCGGAATATATATTTCCGATAAAACACACACAAACGTTTACGTAGAACGTTGTTATAATATATTAATCCATAGTTTGTTTCATTTATCCTAAGATAACTTTGCTAATTATTTGATTGATATATGATTACACAATTTGTCGCAAGCATTTTCTTTAGTTTTGTTAGCTTACGCAAAAATAGCTTTAACATTAATCCTGTTGCCATTAGGCCTGTATTTAAAGATGGAGATTGTATTATTTTCTCTATCATTATCCATACAATTAAATGGTTTCCTCTATTTATCCCTCCAACCCGCACTAATATGATCACTCTCATCTCTGAACGACTTGTTGGTCTAGTGGTAAGCGACCCTGGCTCGTGATATTAAGGTCCAATGTTTGATTCCCAGCGGTAAGATAGGTACTTCCTCTGAAAGGGAAACTTCTGTTGGTCATCCTGGTCTAGATAGTCAGGCTTAAAATGAGTTTAAGATTTCCAATAGTTCCATACCTTCATATTAACAATCATTGCGTTATCTCATTGCTGGTTTGACGTGTGGGCAGCCTCTAGATATACCCTGGGCTAAAGCTATGTTCTCACAGAACGGCTAAAATTCCACATTCGCGGTGACTGAATTTTAGGCCTTTCCGCTCTTAAATTGCAGTAAAGGTTTTATGATGCACGCATTTCTCAAATCTTACCCACCTAAGACAGATTGACAATTAATTTATAGTCATACGACATTTACACAGCTTATGGTAATACATTTGATGTGGTTCATGTCAATAATTTTGAATGATTATTGTATATTAACTTAAAAACCGAAAGGTTATAAAGACGCTGTAGGATGAAAATAATTATTATTATTAATATAAATCCGGTTTAAATAGCCGTTGCACAAAATCACATGTGGTTAGTAGGTTGGGATTTGAATTCTGATATATCGATCTAAATATGTCCCTAAAAGCTTAGAAACAATTGTTTTACCCTCGTCTATCAAAACGAATGTATGTTCACTTCCTTAAATAATTGCCCAGCTGATATCTACCCTACAAGATTAATTATAATATAATAAGTCGTTTATAACCTCAGTTGAACATTCAATAACAACTGAATCAGTCAGTACTAAAAAGTCCTTTACAAAAACTACAGTTTAGAGTAAAATAGAAAAAACCTCTTTTGCGAAGAATCTTTTTTCTAACTAATTTGTTTGATAATTCTGTGTAATACTCTAAGTGCATTTACACTTTTTCATATTATATTATACCACATTAGACTAAACTATTATTATTTATAAAGGGTTTTAAATTTAAAAAATAAGGGCTATTTAGAAATATATATATATATATATTTCAATCCCATTCGGTCATCCTGACTTGTAAATACCGACTACTTTTTTTAATTAAAAATACCGCACATATTATTAATAATAACAAACAAATATTACCTACTACAGAATCCCTTTCACAATAGAATCCCTTGAGGATCCCTACTGATACACATTTCAATCATCCTGTATTACTTTCACAGGCCAGGTTAGAAGGTCTGCACAAAATTCCAAATGTCCATTTTACACACACATCACCACTTTTTTTATATATATATTCTATCTTCTGTCTGTCTCGTGGAACTTTTCCATATGGATTTGCCACATGCTGATCCATTTCGATGGAGTTTACTTCAGCAAACTCAAATCAAATGTAAGGTGTATCAGGCCATTTATATACTCAGATGTAAGTATAATATGCTAATGTTCAACTTTAAATACAAAGTCTGCAAAACTAGCAGAAACAAGTGAAATCTTAGAATGAATACTCCTTCCAAGTGATTCGAGTGACAAACTACGTTTTTTTTAGAATTTAAGCCACCATTTATAAAAATCCAACACTTTTTTAGGTGTTGACCATGTGTGAACTATGAATATGACGGTTTGTGGAACTAACAATACATTCCACATATTCCATTGAAGTGTAGAATCTGTCTCGCTTACGAATTACTCGTTTCATATTGCAAAAGTCCCTGTCGCAAGGCAAGTAAATCTGCACACAGGAAATCTGTGAAACATGTCTTCAAAGCGTCCCCTGACAGTGAGGTTAGAAATCTGATTACGGAATATTTTATATTCTGCTTTGCACGTGCATCTGGATAAAATGTTACACTTTAATACCTGGTGATACATACTCCTGTATTTAGTGGTTCAAAAATGAGAAAACCTCATTAGTATATTTATTGGCTTGCCCTTCATGGTACACATACAATACAGCTGTATGCATTATATTTATTTTATATATTTCAGGATTTCTACGTTTCTTACTCTTTCAGTTTACCTTTTCATCTACCATGTCTTATGTAATTTACTCTTTTAACAACAGATAAAGCAAAACACTGAAAGCTTATTCTTGTATACATGAAAACTTAACACCAAAGATAATAATATAATAGTAGCCTTCTAGAGAGTCCAGTGCTGTTTATTTGTGCATGGAAGCAGTGCTATATATTATTAAAAACACTGCCAAACTAAGAAACATTCATTTCTCAAATATCCTGGCTCTTGGAGAGAAGGCCTTATAGAAATGATTGAAAATTTCATTTCGCAGTTGTATTCATATTTGGAGTTAGAAGAAGGTCCTTTCCTTTTATCATGAAATGGAACTTCTTAGTATAAGAAATCGCCAGGTAACAATAAGTCATTTTAGCCAAAAATGAATCCAGGGCCTGCTAGAAATAACTGATTCAATTACGATTGATCACCAAACACCATATTTGGCCTGCACCAAAATATTGATCAAAATATAATACCAATATTTCACCAATAGTAGACAGACTTCTCGGGTGTGTTTCAAACACCTGTGTTTTATCTTTCCAAGAGGAAATAAGTTCACTTCCCAAAATGTTATAAGTAGGAGGGATTCTTGGTTCTAATCTCAGCAGGGCTATATTTATAGCAACACGTAGTGGTCTGCTTGTTGCCTGTAGGCCTACGTGTTGTGGCTATTAGCAACTCGCACTAATTTAAATTATAAATATGTCTTGAGGAAGGAGACATTTAATAAAAGTAAATGCACACAAATTATATGGAACTATACAAAAAATCACTTGATAAAACCAATTCTATATAAAAATGAATTTTACGGAACTCCGAACGGACTTTCTCAATATATGTTAAACGGAATAATATACACTAATAAACCCGAGCAAAAATTGCATTATACTTACGTTAAACATTTTTTAACTCTAATATTTAAATTTTATTATTTTCTTTTCAAATAATTAAATTCCTCACTAGTATATTTGGACAAAACAAAATCTCTATTGGTTCCACAAGGGTCAATACCTCGTATTACAATATTGACTTCCGGTTAAAATTTCTGACATTTTATTAGGGGTTAAACAGCTTAAGGTAATCTAATTTTTATTAAATTCCTCATTTAATAATTAATACCAATAAAAAGTTAAATATTGAGTCTAAAATTATAGAGATATATCATTGCTGTACAAATATTTCCCCTAAGAGATTGAAAGAAAGAAAACATAGACTTTTTGAGAGACTTAATAATTTACTTACTCTATTGAACTAAAAAATTATTGCGTTAAAGATTAAGTAGTATCTCTGTACAATTAAAACTCACAAAATTATATTAATATATTTGCTAATATCTCCGAAACTATTGGTTTTATAAACATATATTTCAAATATTGTTTTGTTTTTAATTGTATACAATGTTGCAATGCTAAGCTATTCCGCATCTTAAATAATAGCGGAGATATGGAAATTTACGCTTCTGTAAAGTACGCTAAAATTTATTTTCGCAGGACAATGAAGATAACCATTTTGTTTATAATCTTAAACAACACCTGGTTATGAATTTTAACAAAATCGTTAAAGTCGATTTTGAGAAAAAGGATCTTTCTCTTTTCGCCCTTTACCAAACTACTCTTAATTTTACGATTAAATAAACACACAGATAGATGGCATTGTAAAAACAACTGTTTAAGGCTCAGGTAGGGGGAGGGTGGGGGGTTCATAAATCGTCGACATCCGTCAACAACGCGGGTTAGATTTTCTCATACGGTCGCAATACTTGACCTTTAGTTTTTGAAAAGTTAAAATATATATAATTTTGCGTTTAGCTTGAAATTTATTAGCTTTATAAAAATATGTTACAAATAAAATATTTTTATTATAAATAGACTTACATATTGGAAATGAAGAGTATTTTCATAGCTCAAATAATTTCGGGTATGTGATAAAAATGAGAATCTAAGCATCAGACCGGAACGCTTAAAGTCTTTTTGCGGAAAAATTGGACGTAGCAATTTTTTTATACTGATTATCAATGTTTATAAATGAAATTTAATCAAAATCGTCGAAGCCAATTTTTAGAAAATCGATTTTTTCTCTTTTAGGGGCAACCCTATGAAAATTCTAGATACCAAGTTTTAGCCCGATTGGTAAAATAGTTTAGGCTATACTCCATTTTACAGACAGACAAACAGACAGATGGGTGGAAATTCCAAAACCTTTTTTTTCGGGTTCAGGGGTTCATGAAAATCGAACTTCATCAAAATCTATAGCTCGATTTTTTTGACGATCACAATTCTTTCTCTGCCTGTAAAATAGCGAGAAACTAAAAAGTTTTGGTACATTTTACTTGCATTTTTCTATCCCCTTCATTTTATCACTACATGAATTACAGACTAAACTAATATTAATATAAGCAAAACATTCAGTCCTACATCCGATAATGTACCAATAAAAATCATTGACCATGCCGGGAATTGAACCTGGGACCCCTAACTCACTTAATATTCATACTTTGTTACTGTTGGACTAATACCAGTGAGATCAGCCAGGTTTGGAACCCCAGCCTGATTAATAAAGAAAACGAAACGCCTTAGACAGATTGACCACAACTGTGGTTAGCGAATCTCTTCACCCAAAAGTGTACTATCGTATAATACACTATTATTGCCTCACAGTAATTACATATTCAAATATTTAACAATTTGTGCGTATAACCCGAACGGGTAGTAAGACGCGGTGCTAATAATAATAATAATAATAATAATAATAATAATAATAATAATAATAATAATTTAACAGTTTATATCTGAATGTAATATGGCTCTCCAAATATTGTTTTATTTTCTGAAGAAAACTATCTAGGGAAAGTTTGCTGATAGCTAATTTTTGAAAATTTTGCCACAAACTATAAATTTTGTCGTTTCACTTATTCATTTTGATTAATATTTTACCACCTTTTATGGCTACCCACAAATTTTAAACAAATAGGTTAGGTTTGAGGGAAGTACAATGTTGGATGAAATTCCCACTAATTAACACGCAGGTGGAGTGGTAAACCATTTAGACAAAAAAATACCCATACCCATCAACAAAATTACTAAACTTATTCCTTTGTCTGTGTGCTCACCAGTGTGGTTAGTAACATTGATAAATAAATTCAAACCAAATTTTTGATAAATACAAAATTATATCGACAGCCAAATAATTCACTTTTAATAATCGTGCAGCTTCGGTCTTTTATCAGGCTAAAAACAGTTTTAAAAGAAACAACCTAGATATAATCAACATAAATAATATTTATCTGCAGTTTAAGAGTGAAGCTTGAAGCCCTTTCGAAACAAGAGGGAGGGAATTTCCAAGCGTGAAACTGTCCGTTGTCAGCTGGTGACACTTCAACGGGATCCCTTTACATGCTGCCAACATTGGCTACAACAAAAAGTGAGAGGATCTGTCATGTTTGTCACAATGTACGACTCTTCAGGCATAGTGGCAATATTTGTTGTGGATTTGTATCCTGGGAGGATATAGTCAGTAGAAAGAATATCATATGGTTGAAGCAAAGTCTAGGAGGTTAAAAAAATGGAACAATAAATGTTTCCAGTTTAAAAACTACAATCTTGAATAAAATTGTTTAAAATATAACACAAATGGCTTAAGTGAGTAAGTTTTTGAAAGATAAAAAAGTATCCTATTTTAAAAAAGCAAGATTGAAGTAAACACTGTGAAGTTATAAAAAGGAGAAAAACTTATGTTTTATGGTACAAATTTGAAGTAAGATTTATGAGCATATAAATAGGAGAAAAATGGTTCATGTTTTTATGGCGCTAACTCGTAGTAAGTTCTAGGAGAATATAAAGAGGGGAAAAAAATATCAAATTTGTATGGTGTGAATTCGAACTAAATTCACGAATAGATTAAACTGCTTATAGTTATCAGATGCAAGTTTAAATTGCGATCAAGGAGGATTGAAACTGTAAAAATAACTCGTTCATGTTTATATAGAGTAATCACTTATACCAAACCCACACTCTCAAGTTGGTAAGACTATAATGTTTACCCCTCCGGGATTCTAATTTAACATCTTAATGTGTATTAATAATTGTCTGAAGCACGGCTTAACTCTTCTAACTATATTTGAGATAAAAATAACCTATTTTGTTTCATTTTATCCCCGAAACATATCCCATCAAGATGAAAAGCTTATCGGTTTAATAATTCGATTCATAAATAAAGTTAATAAAATATATTGTCCTTTAAGATCATTTGAGAGAACACAATTTTAACAAGTGTATAATTATAAGCATTAAATAATCATTCATTGAGTTTAAATCATTACAGATTATGAGTTTTGAGAGGTAAAACTCGTTATTTTATTATTTTCATGTACATTAGCATTGTTAAGGAAAAGTAATTAATTTATGGGGCTGAGATTTAACATGACAACATTCATATGAGGTGTACACAACGAAATATTTATAACCTACTATTTTTCAAAGATAAATATATTTTACACATAAACGGTCTAAAAGTGATACAATTACATTATGTTTAGTTATATTATACAAATACTGTTCATTTTTACCCCGATAATTTGATTTTATCTCATTTTGTAGTAAAGAATGTAGTTATTTGGATTTAATTTGGTGTTTTAACTTAACCCTTTAATTTTATTAATGTGTCTGAATTTATCATCGTAATTATAAATTAGGTATCTATATAATGAAATTTATTGTTTTGACTATACCAATTCTAGATACAACACCGGCTAGCAGAACATGATATGTCCGTCCGAGATAAAGGGTCAGATGTTTCCTACTAATGACACACCCAGCCAAAGTGGACCCTGGCTTCTTTACCTGTTTGGTGTTGCTGAAATGGACTTGAGATATTGCTACTTGCTATTTTTTACAAGACAACCCTATTAGCCCCACCACCCGTGTTAAATGCCTTGCCTAAATATTATAAATTCAAAAATTCTTAGTCATTCTAAGTATTGAATGATTATAAGTTAATAGTATATTGAATTAAACACCAATTGTAATATTTATTTATAGAATTTATAAATATGATTTTAGTTTTAATATAACTACCTTAATTGCTAGGATCATCAAGTCTCGTAGATTACGGCTAGTAGGACATGCAGTGCGAATGGAAGAATCTAGAACCTGGTTCAAGGTAATGATTAGCAAACCCAAGCTGGAGATACCATTAGAAAGACCTAGATGGAGGTGGGAGGATAAATTTGGAATGAACCTTTAAGAGATAGGGTGTAATGAGTTGGAACTGGCTCAAGAGTGATAGGTGGCGTACTTGTCTATTGTGTAAATGTGGCGAGAGCTTTCGAGTTCCTAGTTCCATAGAGTAAGTACCTACCATGTGTGCTAGATGAATAATTTATTCATGCATTGAGCACAGAACTAAGTATAACTGTGTATGACGGATCATATACCTCTTTATCATGATAAGGTTATTAATTTATTAATTTATTTATTGAATAATGATTATAACTCTTTGTATAAAGTTTTTCCACTATTCTCCTTTTATTTATAATATATTTAGTTTTTTATTATTTCAGCACCCTTTTAAAACACGTTAATCTTATGTAATGTTAACACTTTAAAAAAAATTATGCTTGACTTTTAGTCAATGAATTTATAATTTTTGAGGCAAGACCATTTATATACCATTTTTAACAGGGTACAAGCTTGTGACCCATACAGTTACATTCGCTGAGGCAAGTAGTTCGAAACATTCCATAAATGGAAAGTTCCAAGTTGCTAAAGCATGCCGTTAAACTTAAAAGCCTTCGCAAAATCACCCGTGAACAATGCTCCTATCTCTTTTACAGAAGAAAGTTTGACTACACTCAACTTTATTTGAACATCCAGTCATCCATCCACTTTTTATTTTCTGTCTTCTTTTTGATAGGAAAATTTATTTCTTGTATGACATGAAAAAATGCTAGAACCCCATTTCATAGGGAGAATCCCTTTATTTATTTTTGTGCTATTGGCTTTTAAACTTTTCTGTTTGATAGAGGAGGGTACAAACCTTTGATGAGGGCGATTTATTTGGTTTTACTTTAATTAAAATGAACTATTATCAGGACTCTTTGGGTTTGCTTTCTTTTATAAAAATAAAACTTATTTCAATCAAACTCTTAAAATGAACTGTATACTTTTTATTAGACATTTAGGTATAATGTGACATGTAGTGATAAAAACT
Organism: Timema douglasi; assembly: GCA_901482245.1. NCBI lineage: Eukaryota > Metazoa > Arthropoda > Insecta > Phasmatodea > Timematidae > Timema > Timema douglasi. The sequence goes on along the minus strand of CABEEJ010000406.1, from coordinate 227,308 downwards.
CGGTCTAAAGCTTTTGGTTCGAATTTTACGTAAATACCAGTGACGGGCAAGATGAAGTTAGATAATTGGCGAGTGTACTGTTGTTTTGGTCTTTTGCATTTAGCCATCTGGTTTTACTATCCCCTGTACAAGCTTATACTGATGCACTTCCTCTCAACCACTCTATTACTAACAAACCAATATAATATTCAACTTTTAAAATAACCTTTGTAATACACGCATCAGTGCTTTTATAGCCTAAGGAATTATTCTGGTAGTACACTATATTACTGGTTTCAGGGAGTACGGGGTTCATATTTAATTCCGGTGTACTGTGAATATTTTTTAACTACTTTGCTTACCGATTTCCATATAAGCTAATATGGGTGAATTTTATATAATTACCACCTTAATTATTCCTATAATGTTAGTATAGGTATGGTAATAGCCCAGACAAGTAGGTAGTAAAACACAGTGAACATAAGAGTTCATTGGCCAGAACATAAACTAGCTATGGGAGCTATGGTAGCTGACAGCTAGCTTACGCTTTAACAACAGTTGGATTAAAAACATAATTGAAGACCTTGCCAAAAGAAGAATGCAGCTTCATTTTTTCTCAATTTTGAGTTATAATATGCAGTGTATGTAAAATAAATCCGGATAGATTGGTGCAAAAAAATGCAAATACAATTTTTCGTTAAGAAGTTATACCAATGAATCTACCTGCATCCGCAATCGTTTGGTGCAATAAAGAGGCAATACCTGAGTTGCAGCCTTTCTGCACGAAACAAAACAAAGCAAAACAAAACATGGCTCCACTGTACATGTATGAAATTTTTTTTTTTTTTGTATTTTGTTTTCTGTTGTTTATTGAAAGCAGAACTTAGGTAAACTGTTTTAAAATATTAAGACGGTTTACTGTGTGTATTATAGTAAAAATGAGTGACAGTGTAATCTTATTTGACCCTTTTAGTAGCGGTTTATCTGACATTTACGAACCTTCAAAAAGCTATGTAAGTGAAGATAGTAGTTTATATCATGCTGGAACTTCAATAAAACCAATAATGTTTAAGAAAATCAATCATAAGACACGATCAGAGTGAGCTAATGATGAAATAAATATTTCGTCTTATTCTAACAGTTTTGGTGAAAATATTTTAAAAAAACAGGACGACAAGAAAACTGATAAATGGAAAAAAGAACTATATCTTAAGGTAAGGCCTACTTAAATTGGAGAGGTAAAAAAGTGGGGCCGAGAACCTCTAGACCTGATTCTCTGTGTAAGTACAAATGTTTTAATAAAGTTACTGAAGAATAGAGGAATATTAGCTCATCAAAGTTTAATGAAATAGGAGATAAGCATCTACAAGATGTGTATTTAAATGAGCTAGTTAAAACCACTATTTTTGAAAGAGTTCGGGTAAAATCTGGTAGTATAAACAAAATCATAGTTTTTCTCACTCTTAGCATATTCGACTGGGCACAGACAATCTGAGTATTTAGAGCTGCATTTGGTTCAATTAATTGTATTTAAAGGAATAAAGTAGACAACATATCTAAAACCCTCAAAAATGCTTCTAATAATACTTCTCCACAAGATCGGCGAGGACAATATCTTAATAGACCTAACCATTTACCAGCTGATTTGATTGAGAATGCAGACAATAATATAATAAGCTTTCCACCTTGTGTATCACACTACAGCAGAAATAATAGCAGTCAATTTTATTTATCACCTGATCTTAACATAATAAGCATGCATCAACTTTATTTAGAACAATATGAACCAGAAATGTACCAAATACTAATGTCGAGTTTTAGCAAAAAGCCTCCTCCTAACTTTAAGACTAAAGCATCTTATGACTTTTGCTAACGATTCTTTAAACAAAACTTCAACTGCCGTTTTGGATCCCTCGGTCTAGTACATGCGAGCACTGTGACATGATTGATAACAAAATGAAAGATCCTCATATTGATGAAACAGGAAAAAAATGTACTAAAAACAAAAAAAAAGATGTTCACAACGTGAAAGCAGAATCATTTTTAAAGAGTTAAAAGAAAAAAAAAATAGCAAAAGAAAATGAAAGTTTTGAGGTTTTAACTTTCTATTATCAACAAAATCTTCCCTTACAGAAAGTATCAACATGTGATGCATTCTATAGGCGCCAGTTGTGGACCTATAACTCTTGCATACATTCAGGCAAAACTAGCCTCGCTTATTTCTATACATATAATGAAACAACGGCTAGAAAATTACCAAATGAAGTTATTTCGTTTTGGTTTCACTACATATAAAATATTCTTCCTAAATCTGTTTTGGTGCTGTATCTTTTTTCCGACAGTTCCGCAGCTCAAAATAAAAACCACACACTAGTACAGTTTCTTTATCTTTTTGTGGACACTACTCGTATACAGACAATCATTCATCGTTTAACAGAACCAGGCCATAGCTCTTTACCTTGTGATCGATGTTTTGGAATCATCGAGAAGTACATGAGTAAAAAGTATTATGTTTATTCTACAGCACAGTATGTGCAAAACATTCAGCTCTCATTTAAATACTGTATATCTCTTCTTGTTAACCAGAATATGATTACTAACTTTACTGAACATTACGAGGGGCACTTCAAAAAAGTTATTGTTAATGCCCAAAAACAACGCTTCAGGATTTCAAAATATTGAAAATTTGAACACAGAAATTACCCCCTATTATTGTGTGTTGGCAAGTGTACCTGCTTCCTTTCCAGTATACTATTTTTTAGCCATTCAGAGGAACGTTGACGAACATATTCCAGTTAAGTTGTTTATCGTCACCTACACCTCTCCGGTTCGAGTAAAGAAGGCCGAATTAAGAGATGTGATGTATTTAACCGAAAACTATGTCCCACCCAATGAAACCGGATATTATAAAGCACTCACGAGTGATGTTCTTGAAGGAGAAACGCTTGTCTGCAACCGATGATGACGAGTAGTTTGCTTATCTTGGTGATGAATAGCTAAGTATGCCATCAGAAAAATGTTGATTTATTAACATCTTATTTATCTTTATTATTGCTTTATTATATGTTTTTCAAGTTGATACCATTAATATAAGCAGTAAAATATGTATTTTTTTAAATGGTAAAATATCTACTTTTTTCTAATAATAAAATATAAGATCAAGTATCTAACTTTCCTTGTATTATTGGTGCAAAAGTGTGCAGTGATGTGTATGGCTGAATATTATAATTCACCTATTGAAATGAGATATAAAGCAATCAAAAGTAATGATGTTGAAGGCGAAACCTTATCTTCAATCGATTGCAATGAGCATAATGTTGAACTTGGTGATTAATAATTGGGTAATAGAATGGTATAAGCAATTTTTTTTTAAATCTTATTTATTTTCATTGTTGCTTTATTTTATGTTTTTCAAGTAGATATCATATGTAAATAATAAAATATATATATTATTTTCGGTTAAATTTATCAAATAATTGATCAACCATTGCACTTTTTCTGTATTATTGGTGCAAAAAGGGTGCAGCTCCAAAATTTAAAGCCCTCCCCCTCTTGCCTTTAGTAATGAAATACTGAAACGCTATTCACTGCATATTATGTCTGGCTATCTATTATACATGGTGAACAAATTTTAGTGAGCAAGTAATTTTTGAAATAGTTTTTTTTTATTTCTCAAAAGTTTGTAAAATTGGAGCTGCATCCTTCTTGCAGCAAGGTCTTCAATTGAAAAAAAAATTATTTACTGTAAAAGTTTTTTCTGCCAAAAGTGACACCAAATCAACGTATGGTATTGGAATTTATGTTATTTTACGAATTACTTGAGAGTAGATCTGATAGCTTTTACTATCTCTAATTTTTCTACACTCCTACTTTAGAAAGTGTATATGTGTATACATTCATATACACACATAAACACACACTCAAAGAAAAATAAGTTTATTTAATCAGATCCCCCTTCTATGAGAGAAAGATTAAATTTTATACCTAGTACACAGAGAAGGGTTTGTCTGTGACCTAGTATCACCTATACACATTTTCTTAATGGTGGCCATACCGAGGAGTGACTTCCACAAGTTTTATAAAACGTTTACTTTTCAATCCTCTGTGCTAATGTGTGTATAAACTTATTAAATAAACCTTCCTTATTTACTGCCCAATGTGTGAAACCATTGATAGCGTTTTTTATATCTAAGAATAATGATAAAAAATTATTAAAACCATAGTTTACTTTTAATTTGTGGCTGCATCTAGTAGCAAAAAATAATGTCGGTCGATTATTCTAATCTAATTCTAGAGCATGCACATTGCACAACCACCAACTCTAGCTAGTTTTAAGATTTTATATAACAATTACATAGTAAATTAATCACAACATAGAAAGTTAGTAATAATTATTAAATACTAATCATGTACATTTAAATATGCTTTACTATAATGACGATTAGCAGTCACGAAGAACAAACATAAAAACCGAACGTGTAGTGACTCTCACTGCTAAAATAAAAGCCAACACAGGAAAATACTTAAAAAGGAGACAACCAACATATATTACGATTACATAGGAAAACAAAAATTTTGGCTAAATATTAATTTAAACTAATAATTGACGAAACAAAATGGATACACTAAAGTATACAGATTAAAATCAATATCATAGAAGGTGTTTATCTAAAACTATTCCCAAAGAAAAATATTTAATTTTTTTTTAGTGATAAAAATATTATTAAAGTATTTTATTATTGGAAGATTATTTCTTAAATAACTTTCTCTAATTTTCTCTTATTATCTAATAAAAGCCAAATTGTAGATTATATCCCTACGAATAAAGTGACCAATAGGGCTTAGATTGTAAGAGTTATTTAGAAAAAATAGGTTTGAAATTAAAGAAACCCAAGAAGGGGCATGTTTAAGTTCTAGCTTAAAACAAATTTTGATATTAAAAATATTAAAAACCAAAAGGGCTTCCCAATGAAGTATGCAAGAAAAGAAATGTTGTATCCCTATAGGGTTTTTATTTCTGTCATAATCATTATAAGCACAGTTAAGAAAGAATGTATCATATAGCAAGCAACACAACACAGAAATAAACGTTAAACGTTTGTCAATCTACTTATGATAAACAGGGCTGTTAATATAAGGAAATTTCAAGCAACATTAACTTATTAGAACTTTGATCCAACCATGGCATAGTTATTATTAGGTGTTCTCTCTTACGACAAGTCCATTCCTTTAGTCAGTGTACGTGAACCACCAATTTTAATAAATCCTAGTAATTTCAATGGTCAATATGATAGTTAAAGTTGAGTTTGTGGTATAGAAGAACACCTATATAAATAATTCAAAGGGAGCGCACTATGTTATCATTGACTAATATGTATTTTTAAAAATTATAGGGGTTGCTTACTTGGTATAAGATATGAGTTTGGATTTTTTTATTATAGACATTCCTTCTTCAATGGACCATTGAAAAGTACCATTTATGTCATTTTTCAAATTTATACATACTACAGATAGTTTGATATATTTAGATAGTTTTCTATCAACTGAAAATAGCAAATAACTGGATGAGACACTATCTTGAGGCCACGTGGTCTAAAATGCTGCTCTCGCAATATATTAAACTTCCTATGACGAGACGATCATGTTTTGATCCCAGTCAGGTAGGTGTACTGAGAGAGTTTTACCTAGACGAGTTCACATTTTCTATACTCGTAAATGTGGGTACACTTCCACTAAATTCAATATTCCTCAATCCTAACCTCCTAGCGTAATTAGTTCATAAGCGTATAACCCAAATTTGTAGTAAGACGTGGTGCTAATAAAAACTAGATGAGTTTAACTATTTACCAATATCACCAATAAACACATGATAAGTGGACCTATATTGAAACAGATGTGTATACAACAACGGACTAAAAATGTATTTGAGGTCAACGAATATATTTTATTATCAAATTATCTACTATGTAAATAGCTTGTTATAATAGGGGCAAAGGAGTGATGTAGGCCCAAATTTCAAAGTTTTGAGAAAATAAACACTATACTAACATAAGTCAAAAGCCCTACTCTGGCAATCATAAATTACATCAATCTGGAATTTATTAGAGACTTGAGGGGCAACATGTTTCAGAAACTCTTATAAATTAGTGCCAGTGGATTTTGGTGGAAATTATCAAAAATAAGACCTAAAAGGTAAGTGTTATTCCCAATTATGGTTTTGGTCTGATCATATTTTCTGTTGCAATAAGTGGGATAATCTTTCATTTTGTGTATTAATTAGATATATTTTTAGAATAACAACATTTCCAATCAATTTTGGAGCAGTTACATCATTTAAAAGGATTTTTCCTAAAGAATATTTGGCCAAAGTAACTTCACTAAATATTAGGTAAAAACTGTATATTTAAACTGTTTGGGGAGCCTGATATAAGTTCCCAACTGACAGCTTTTGGTTATTAAGGTCAGTTTTCCACGTACCAATAAGATCTATGTCAGTAACGGTGCCAGTATTGATGTTACTGAGATTCCTTTTAACCTTATGACCAGGCAGTACACGATGCCGACACGACTATTGATAAATCAAAGTAGAGCCATTTGCTCTTTCAATAAATTGTACGATATTAGTGCGCAGAGCTGGTGGAAGAGAACGCTGGCCAGGGTATAACTTGGAGGGTATCTACACCTTTTACTTGCAATGAAATGATGTGATGATGGATTTATGGAGCCTGGTTGAGTCTTAACCTAACTTAATCCTAGTTTACCTAACTCTGTTGACCATTGGACTTATTCTCCTTAAAGGAAAGATACCCAAGGTAATATCCGGGAATCGAACCCGGTACTCCTAAACTAATAGCCAGGTACAACGACCACCACACCACGGGGACGGTCAGTTGTATAGTATGTAGCTGTCGGATAAAATGCCAAGCAAGTTCAAGCATAACATATTGACTTTGGTTGAATTAGTGGGTGACAGAGACGTCCGCAGACAAAGAAAACACAACATAATAACTTCTCATGGGAGCCATGTTAATTGCTCGACATACCTCACGAAAATTCACGTCTATCAAGAACCGACAGTGATCTTGGTAGTGGTGTCCAAAATAATATTGGTCACCAGAGCCTACATATATCTTATCGGTACGTTTAAAACCACCATAAGGGTTGGGATTTCAATTCAGACCCCTTAAATGAGGTTTTAAAGATCATTTATCCAGACCAGACCAGACCAGAAATATAGTCAACGGAATATATTAGAACACCCCTACAGATTGAGATAGTAGCTACAATGTGTTGAGTTTCATATCTATAAACATTTTAGTTAGAAGGTAATTAATTTTAGTTTGCATAATCACTATAAATCCCAAGTTTCAATAAAAAAATAATAGAGACATCCTTTGAACAAACATTAGTAAATCATTTACTGGATTAAGTTTGTAGACCACGAAAGTGTTGATTATATACATATTAGAATATCACTTGTATCCACTTGGAGTGAGGGGCAACTAGATAGCCATAAACCCAGATGTATGCGATATTTAATGATGAGAAATAATTCTCATCCACAGATGTATGGGGAAAAAAAGGTTAGTTTTTAATTTAGAACAGAGAAATACCATTTAAGTTTGAGTTCATTAGATTGATAGGACTCAATGAAAGACCGGAATATTTTATGGGATAATCGACTGAATAACATATATTATTTTAAAATATCATGTTGGTAGTTGACGGACCCGAGTCCTTTTTACTCCCTGTAAGAAAACTATGCGCGCGAGGGCGCTAAGCAAGCGTTTACTAACGATTGACGTAACTAGGTCACATACAAGGTGCTTGTCTGTGAGCTAGGTTGATTTTGATTGGTAATAATATTAATAATTATCATAATAACTATAATGGCCTCTATTGATCTGGCGAGATTATGGCCTTAACTCCCTCCCACTAAACTAGAGATGAAATAAAATACATATCACATTAATTGGAAATATAATCGCATTTTATTAAAATAATGGTAGTTATAATATTAAAAATAATTTAAATATGTATTAATTACAAAATATTTGCACGCTAGTTCATAAACTTCATTTTATTACCAGTGCGTTATACTATCTGTTCAGGTTATACGCATGTGTACTGATTACACTAATGAGTTAGGGATGAAAAAGGTTGAATATGAGAAATTGTTCCCGCACTTGTGTGGAGGAAGAGGGGAAAACAATATAGGAAAAACCAACATTGGTACGTACACTGGGATTCGAATCCTGATATCTCTGTCATAGGTGGTCTAGTCAAGGATGAAAGTGACGCCTTAGACTATTAATCTACCAATGCAGGCCATACACTAATGTAAAGATTACATAATTTCAAGAACTCATTTTAAGTTTATTTGACCAAGCGTATTTATTGACTGAACTCTTAAAGAGAGATTTTCCAAACGTATAGCATGTTAGAGTTTCAATATTTAAAAAAAATACTAGCCTATATAGGGGAGGAGCAAGGGGCACAGCCCCTCTTTCTAAGATCCTAAATAGTTGGTATATTATCTTAAAGTATATTAAGTTAAATTATTATCTTAAGCACTGACGATACCTCAAATGCACAGGCTTAATTTAAAGACCAAGTTTACCACTTATTATTCAGAAGGTACAACGTTTTACACATTAAAAGTGTCTATATAAATACAAAAATAGACATTTAATAATATCTTAACCATTAATGCCCTCAACCCTCTGTCATAAAGTGAGTTTCTGTGCGCGATACTGTCATGAATCGATCGAAGAACCCTACAAGCAGAAAACACAGGCTCCCAAGTAAGAAGTAAAGGTACACTATTTCACGTTATTAAGTGAAGCAAGATCAAGAACAACGTTGTTGCACAACTTGGTTCTTAAGTCAAATGTTTGATCTTCCCTTCTTGGAAAGGCAAACTTGCTTCAAGATAAAGTTGGAAGTGAGTTGCGAATAATAGAAAGGAGGTAGTGGAGCTGACAAACAAAGGTAGGGTAAATTGGAAGGGAGAGAGTGCTTCTACAAGTATTATTTAAGGGGAGAGAAAGAGGTTGAAAAGAAGAAGTGGATGATAAAGAGACAGTTGCAGAAAAATTTAGCTGGCGGAAATAAAACAGCGCAATAAATAAATCATTAGGATAAAAAGATACATGGAGATGGGATGAATTAAGAAATAGAGATAATATTATGAAGATAAAGAAACTTAAAAGTAAAAAACACAGGGAAAGGAATAAATACGAAAGTGACACGGTAAGATAAAATTGTTCTAAAGGAAGAGAGGCAAGAAAAAGGAACACAAAGTAAAAGTCCATAATTAAGTTCCCAAGGTTTGTGCTGACTTGGAACAGTTCGTGCATATTGCAGTTGCTCCTTTAGAAATTTGCCTGAAGGTGAGTCAATTAAATGGCACTTATCTAATATCTAACAAGTTGCCGATTGGAGAGTTTGAGATACTGGGAATAAAACTTATGGTAAATTTAATCGAACGGCAAATATAACTTTGAAAATATAGCATTCAAAACTAGCTACTCATCATCTCTAAATTTCTGATAGGAAATAAAGTGTGTCTTAGGACAAAAACAAATTTATTTTTCTTAAATTGTCTTATTAGTACTTTTTATAAGATAGTTAATTATACATAGTATTAAATTATGTAGTTAATTAATTAACACAAATATTAAAGCTATCAAGAAATTATCTATAAGAGAGAGGGAAGCATATAGCGTGCCAAATGGGGATTTTTAGGTCACTATTAATGTGTATGCCTAGAGCGGTGTAACTTTTTTTTATAAAGTCGTAAATATATTCTGAAAGACTATATTATATATTCGCTACATCCTAAGTGCATATATTATAGTAATTATTGTTAAAATGTATTGTGATTTTATTAACGTTAACTTATATTCGCTCTTGAAATGAGAATGTATGTGTTAAAATACCTATTTACACCTCCTCATTGTATTCAATGAGTAAATTAAACAACAGTATATTAATCTTAGGGGCTGGTCTAATAGGTTACTCGTCTTCTTTATTACGGTTATTTACCTAAAAGCTCTTACCTAAGGAGTCTCTTTGCCAAGCTTTGTTGTATGAATTTTTAAAATATTAATGCACCTATATTTAAAAATAAGAGTAAATGTACTCAATTTTTTATTTTCATTAAATTTGTTCTTTGTTGGTCTTTATTTTCTTTCCACCTCTCTAAAAAATAAATATTTTGGTCTTCAAAACAAAACTAACTATTGATTTTTTTTTTTTATGTTGGCGTTTAGTAACTCCCTTGAACTGAAAATATAGGACTTTCAGACATTATAAAGCTAAAACTTAAATTAAGTTTACTAACTTAATGGCAAAGAGAGAAAAAATCGACTGTCTCAATATAATCTCTATCCAATTTTGGTTAAATTTTGTTTCTAGGTAAGTCCATAGCCAGAGATGATTTAACAAATATAATAGTTATCTTGACTTATTGTGGCTTAACCCCAACTAGAAAATGGTTTTTTTTCGCTTATCGTCAACATTTTAATATTTAAGTACATTTGCAATAATAGTTTGTTATTGGGTTCATTAGTTAAGCGACAAAGCTATAGTCTATAGACTCACGCCAACTATTGACAATATAAATAGGAAGTATCAGTGAATGGGGAGAATAAGACTAGTATGCACTTGAAAACATTTTGCTTGAAGCATTAGTTGCTAACTTGTTGGAACAGTTAACACCTGTTAGCATACTGTTGGTCAAATGTTCCCCAATTGTTGGACTACAACTGGGCAACAATTTTTCATATTTTCTTTGTGTTTCCCAGGGGAAAAACATGTTTTCCGTGATACATTTCAAATGAGTTACAAGAAACAATGTTTGCTAGTCTGAACGTGTTTGCCAACATTTCGACAACAAGAAACGTGGGACTTTCTGACTGCTTTTCACACCACGTACATCAGTTTTTGATATGTCCATTTTAGTGGAAAAAATATTTGTAACTGATTGAAATATCCTATAAAAATATACTGTTGGGGGATGTGACATCTGAGTACTTTAAAAACCTGGTAAAAGATTGGATGTTTTTGATGAAATAAGTAAAAAGATCTCAGTGTAAATCAGTGATTCCCAACCTTTTTTTAATTTAGGGTACACTTAGCTGAAGATATTATTTTCACGGTACAAGTTTATAAAAGCTATAACAAAGTACATTTTTTAAATTAATTTTAAGAATAAAAATTAAAATCATTTGTATCGAGATGCAGTGGAAAGTAAGCTTATTTCTCTATCGGTACTCTCATCTACTTGCAGAACAAATTTACTTTTAATTTTAATTTTTCCAACAACATTTCTGACTAGCTGGCCCAATAACAAGTGGTTTCGTTTTATTTTGCTATCAACTCAGCAACTTTAAACACTGCTTCAGTGGTAATATCTAAAGCTTGAACTCACCCCCTCCCCCCCCCCATTCTATTTGCTACATGTGCTATGATTTTATAAGATGTTGAAACTGGTCGGTCACAATTTTTATTTCAAGTGAATCTGAAGGATAAATTGCTTTCGTTATTCGTTATAAATCTTCAGAAGACTTAAAACTGGAACAAGTATGATTATCACTAGATGTTTTGTTAAATTAGAACCTTGTGAAATTTTAGTGGAAACTTTCCAAAATTTCACGGCTAATTAAAGTGTCGTGGCACACCGGTTGGGAGCCACTGGTGTACATAAATTGGAAAAAATTAAATGCCCTTCGTTTGCAATTTTGTATAGATCACAATAATTATTTAAAATCTACGACAGAAATTTAGCACTCAACTGAAATCAGGATGGAAAACAATATTTCCTCATTAAAGTCTGAACCCGAAGAAATGTTTATTTAATATTTGCCCGCCATTAGCAAACAGTTCAAGAACAGTTGGGGAACCGTTTGGAAACAGTTGATCAAAAATGTTTCCAAGAACGTACCAGGCTTTAAAACTAAAGAAACAACAAAACCTTTCAACTGGAAACTAATCACAAGGTAGTTCCGTGATCATTTGCGAACGAGTCAGTAAAATAAAGATTATTTTTCACTGCACAGCGCAATATTACCCATTCACACTCTATGTTAATGAACTAGTACACCAATGGTTTTAGGGATGAAGAAGGTTATATTTAGTGGAAGTGTACCCACATTTGCGTGAAGGGAGAGTGAAAAACGATTTTTGAATACCCACCCTCAGTACACCCGAACGAAACTCAAACTTCGATCTTCTCGTCATCGGTAATCTAGTCTACTGCAAGAATAACGCTTCAGTTTATGGATACACCGAAGCGGATAAGAATAATAATATGTGTTAATAGAGGCTATTTATCAGCCATCAAGTGCGTGTTTGAGAAAAGATAATCAGCTGTAGGTTGAGAACAACCTACCTAAATATAAATGTGTGTTATAAATAATTTGTTGTGTGCATTCTCTTAGTCTTGATAGTTTATCCCGGCAGAGATTTATCTGATTTCCAATCCCTTTCCTTCACCTCTGACAAGACATCTTGTGAATGTGGGGAATGCCAGGCCTCCACCGTGGTTCGGATTCCACGTTAAACTGCAGGTCTTCCATTTCATCTCACAATCACCCTACCATTACACATTAGCGTAAGTGCGTATGACCCGAACGGGTAGTAAGACGCGATGCTAATAATAATAATAATAATAATGCTAGTTTAGTGTGTAGTGTAGACTGGTGTTTATTAATTAGTTACTGTGATGTTTAAACAAGTATACTTATTCCAAATGATAAATTTTGTTTTCCTACCTTACACTATGAATTCCATTAAACCAACAAATCAATCTGGTCTTCCTCAGTTTTTATTAGCGAGCCTTTTATAAAATAGAAACATATTTTGTTGCGGTCGACATTGATAACCTTTTACTATTTTATTTGTATGGTTAATTAAATATATATTATTAATATCTATTAAATGAGACTGCTGCTGATCACATGAATGGAAATTGTTTTGATGGTTTTAAGTACCTTTTGTAAAGTCGAGAATAATTAGTTTCTTCCACTCTGTATATGACTGTAGATGGGGTCGTTGGAATAACAGCATGACTACCTTGGGCACAGACAACTCCGACCTCTTTGCCTGGTCATAGGTCACCCTTTCATCCTTTTCAATACCTCTATGACTCACAGGTATGGGAGTCATTTGGGTCAGTGGTGGTGGAAGCTTGTTTGTGTAGTCATATTATGAAAATTGACACCTGGACACGGGAATCGAACCCGGGACCTTTGACTTAGTATGCCAATGCTCTAACCAAGGAGCTATCCAGGAGTCGCCCCATGCCCAGGGTCATTCTCCACTTATATTTTAAGGCAGAGTCTATGATGGACGTGTGGAAATCATCGGCTTTATTCACGAGCTATCAGATAACGCAGTCATATTCGACTCGGTAGTTGGCTTTATACTGCCACTTGTACAATTATTATTATAATTGTACAGTATTGCATATTGAGAATCAAATAGCCAAGGCTATTATTTGTGTAAGGCAGAGTCTGGGCATGGTACGACTCCTGGATAGCTCAGTAGTAGAGCATTGGCGTACTAAGTCGAAGGTCCTGGGTTAAATTCCCGTGTCCAGGTGTAATTTTTAAATTTTCAGAATATTATATCTAGATGGAGAATTCCTCTCTCAAAGCACAAATAATAGCTTTGGATATTTGATTCTTCCTTGAGTAGGGTGTTGGTGGCAATTGAGAAAAAAGTGTTGTGGTTAAGCGGGATATATAATGTAAGAATCTGAAACTATTAGCTGGTCTCTGTGTATGTTAAATATAGTAGAGACCAATTTTTAAATTTTGGGAGCCCCGATATTTTCTCACCTGTATTGTTTCTGTCGGGTGAACTGGGGGTGGTTTTTCCTAAATGGTTTTCCACTCTCCCTCCACGAAAATGCGGGTTCACTTCCTCTAATTCAACCTTCCCAAATCCCAATCCATTAGAGTAATTAGTACTTAAAGCGTATAATCCGAACGGGTAGTAAGACGCGGTGCTAAATATGTTATGTTATGTTTCTGTCGGAGTTTCAGTCACTCATCTCGGTACTTCCAGCTAAAATAACTGGACTCGTAGACGTTGACTTGATGCTGGAACACTAGGGGGAACCTATGAAATAAATGTGACAGGGATATAATCAACTAACATAAATCAATATAAGACTCAGGAGTGTATAACTGTGTGAATGTATTGACGAATTATTTCTGAAGCACAAACAAAACATTTTAAGTGAATCATACCTTCTGAGATTTAGAACATATCAAAAATAAATGCATCTTAATAACATAACAAACAAAATAATGCAAGGATGCATAATGGAAGTTACAGTAAAATACGGAAATGTACTCTAAAAATTAAAATTATCATCGATATTACTTGCTCGTTACCCTGTGAGAAGTTGTTATGACAACGTAGAGTAACAGTTATGTACATAAAATAGTTAACAATCTGAAGTTTGTTTTAGTGGATGTTCAAAAGATTAAATGAATGTTGTAAAAAAGTAAGTAGAAATAAAATTTTTGTATTTATGAATTATCAAAAAAGTTTGTTTATTTAAGTTAAAACAAAGTTTTACGAAGTTCAATATCTCACCCTCATCGTCTTCAAAATGGAAACAAGTAATAAGGTAAAAACCATAATGGTGGCTACTTTATTTTAACTATTAATTTTTTTTAATATGTTTAAAACAATATGTAATAATTTAAGTATGATTTTCATTTAATTCTAAAAGTGCGTTTAATGTTCATATACGTTTATTCTCTCAGTCAGAATAGATGTAAAACAAGGCCACTTCAAGTTGAATTGAAAAGATTAATTTGGACAAATTAGAATCAAATGGAAAAAAAAGTTGATTTCACGGGAAAAACAAACCCAGACACTCACCACATACAAGTAGCTAGCACAATTAATATAACTAACCTAGTCTATAATCATATGGAATAACTCTCAAGCTAGTTGTCTTGAATTTTGCCTTCTTTATTCCTTTAAGATATTCCTTCTGATATTTATTTTAAATTTTTATTTTAACTAGATAATACAAAAACATTTTTTACTAATGTTCAAATAGCCGAAGCTATTATTTATACTTTTAGAGAGGAATTCTCCATCTAGATATCCAATTCTGAAAATTGAAAACTTACACCTTGACACGGTAATCGAACCCAGGACCTTTCGCTTTGTACGCCATGACCTTGCTCAGGGAACAACTCCTGGATAGCTCAGTGGTAGAGCACTGGCGTACTAAGTCAAAGGTCCCTGGTTCGATTCCCGTGACCATATGTCATTTTGTAATTCTCAGAACATTGTTAATTAGCTTCATTTTTATTGAGATCCTTATTAATATATGAACAGGATTGTGGCTAAACTTCCCCAAATAGTTCATCCAATCGGATGATAATATTGATTAAATAAAAACAAATATTAATTTATAAAGATAGATTTCAAATGGTTAATCAATCTATCAATCTTAAAAATATAATAAAATATCTTACAATTTATTTTAATTCATAAGTAAAATAGACATAATAAAACGTAAACCATAACGAGTAATATACTGACTATGGACCAATGATGTATCAGTCAACCGCTGTGAGGTTTCAAAACTCCTTCCGCTTAGCAAAACAAAATCACATTAAAACTTGGCGGTAATACTGTTCCGAACTTGCACTAAGCTTGCCGAACAATTTTTGTACAAGAAATCCTATATTATATGCATTAAACAATTAATTATCAAATATTAATATTTTAGTCAATATAGTAAATAATAACGCGTAAAAATAATAGAAAACCCTCAAAGGATCAAGAAAACACTAAACTATGTCAACCTTCTAAGCAAGCGAGTATAATCAACGACATCTGCCGGCGTTAACTAACATAAACTGCGGTTGGCGGTTGGAGATGTTATCTGTTGAAGGATAAAACATTTGCAAAAAAAATCCTATATTAATATTAGAAGATAAATGTATAGATTCTTGTAAGATAAGGTGTAGTTATATTTTTTAAGGTTCATTCGATTCTATTTTATATTACTTCATATTGACGTACGCTTTGCCATAGTAAGCTCAATTTTCAACTGAATCATTTTTCCGTTCTAATATCTCACTTTCAGAGTAGATTCGTCGTTGAGAGGAGTATTGGACACATGCCTTAGTTGAAATTAAAAGTAGTATAAAGCAAAAAAACTGTGGTCAGTAGGGATTATTTCCTTACAAAAAAAAGTATATTAATAAACAAATTGCTGGTCAAATAAATACAACTTCTAAAGTATATTGGAAAAATATTTTAGTATTCAGACCTCACAATAAAATTTGTTACAGGGCTTTGGGGGACTTTAACACCCACCCCCGAATCCTAAAGATCTCCGGGGAGAAGGGGGTCCTACCAGGGTAAACGTTTGACTCTTGGGTGCCTATAAGCTACAACCCTTCTCAATAGAGGAGGCGTTGAAAGACAAATAAAATAATGGTTGATCACCAGGGACCATTAATAGGCCTACTCTCGAATACCCAACCAGAGTATAAAGACCTAGCTATCTGGATAAATATAAAAACAGATAATTTGAGAATACACAACAAGGGAAAGAGGGAATCACTAGACTTGCAAAAGAGAAACATGATATCTATAATGGACTTCAGGCCTATTTATTATCAAAGAATAGAAAAATTTCATATGAAATTACAATATAATTTTACGTAGTTGAGTACTATGCGCAATATCAATACGAGTTCTTAATAATTCTGAGCAATGTTCATAGAAAGTGAATAAATCGCATCAACCAGATTGGGACATATTTACATCGTTCAACAATGTTTTCAATATCAATGTTCTCATAGCAAGTTATAGTGAAAATTATGGAATATTATAAACAAGAATGAATACAGCCTATTACTTACTTTAAAGAACTAATCCTTTAAAAAGACAACTATACCAGAATAATGATAAATCCGTCTTGAAAGTGTATACTTCATACAAGATCATGATTATAAAACAAACTTAAATCAATAAACTAGTAAAGTTCTGCTCTTAGCAATACTCCAAGATTTGTAATTGATTATATACTAAATTATTCATTAATATTAATCCATGAATCGGGGGTAGTTATGTCGTAAAACTAGTTTATACATAATTTCTATTCACTACAATAACAATATATTCCTAATATTTCAAAAATACCTACTGAATATATCCGAAGATACTTAACATCCAAAGTTAGACACAGACTCCCAATAACAATAAATTAGAAGGCGAAAATTAACAAGGGGAGAAAACTATCAAAGATAAGATTAAATAATGTATAAATCAGAATTGGTCATCCGAACTCGGATCCCAAACAGTTAAAAACCACATTACGGTGGTTTCCAAAACAAGCCCACTGGAATTTGTAATAAATCAAAAATACGCCCAAAGAATATCAAAATTCAATCCTTATATTATATCGGCAGATTAAATCTACCTAGTTTGCCATAAAACCATATATATATTTATATAAAATTTGTCCAAAATTGCCACGACTTACATGATAATGTAAACAACACCTAAATCCTATCGGCATTAAAGAGTGCTATCTCTATGCTGATCACAAGCTTATATTCAAAGTTTCCCAGCGGGGAAAATATGGGATGGAGGTATTTTAAATCCAATGATGTCATTTTCCACAAATGTTAGAGTTGGGCCTCTTATCGACACCTGCGCACAACGTCAAAAGCGCGACAGTTCGGGGGGCTAGGGTAACACTTGATTGCACATAGCGCATTTTTCTCTGAGTCCTAGCGCCTGTGCATCACTCGCCACTCTGTGAAACAGGGCCGGATCACGACGCACTCCGGAACTTACTTCTTGTTTAAATTGAGCGGTAGACAGTCATGTTTGTTGATATAGGCGGAGGATGTAAACAAGGTGCTGGTATCCCAGTAGAACGGGGTAAGTGTGTGCTTGTAGGTGGCGGAGGTTAGATGGCGTAGATGTTTGTGGCCACTGTACAAATCCTCTGCCCCTAGAAGAAACAGCCCTCAACGATCCCCAGAAGTTAGGGGGTCCAAGCTTTTAACATTGTGATCCAAGAGACGTCTTTCTTGGTCACAGAACCAGCGGCTGGTCAACACCAAGTTCAATGAGTCAGAACGTTACTCCAGGTGCCACCCCAGTGGCTTAGCAGATAGATGTTTCCGAGCCTTCTTCTCCACGCCACGATGAAAAGAATGAATGAGGGAAGAAGGAGTCCGCTGAGCAAATAAACACAAAACCAGTACCCAACGAACACAAACTAAAGACGAAATCACCCCCGCCCCCTTAAGCATTAATCACAGTATATACATGGCTAACCTAACATTAACTCAAACAAACCACTAATTGACAGAATAATTCTCACAATATCATTATTCAAATGCTATTTACATAATACATAACTTAATATCATCAAATTTCATACTAATCTAGTCTTTAATGTACCAAAAATGGTCAAATAAAATTATAGTAACCATTGCATCATCATAGCAGTTGATTTCATTATTACATAGTTAAGTAGCTCTACAATAGAATTAAGTACCAACTGCAGCCAAAGATTCAAATTTTATTTTCTTATATCTCAGAATTTATTTCTCATGACAAGGCTTGAATAATCTATATCAATATATTTTGGGCAAGATAAATTCGGAGAGCTATAGCTCCATAAACCTATACCGGATCTATTCCGAAATTTCTCTTAGATAATAAAAAATTTACACACAATAACTTACATATGTACAGGATGGACATACATATACTCATCCCTGGACCAGGGATGAGGACTCTTTTATGCCAGTGGGTTTTACTTGCGATACGTGGGCTCGTATAGTTATCAATAGATCGCCAACATCACTTAATAGCAAGGTTACAGGGGTAAGAAAACGTTCCACTTGCTATGGACCGCCCCACTTAGGACTCAGCTTCGCCGAGATTTTGTCAACTGTGGAGCTCTGAGAGTAACATTTATAGAGGACTGAGTCACCTACAGTTAGGGATACAGGGATATGCCCACGATTATACCTATCGGTGACTTTCCTATGAGTCTTCCTTAAACTTTAGAAAGCCGCCTAGCACCTATCTTTATGGGAGGCCTACTCATCCCCCCAAACCCCCAGCAAAGGGTCCACATCCCACATAGCCAAAAGAGGGTGGTTGAGTTCTCACCCTAGGAACACTGAAGCCAGAGAAGCATCAATGGATTCGTGGAACACCGAATTAAAGGCAACATTTAAAAACTCCATGTCGTGATCCCATTTTTCGTGGTCACTGGAATGAAAAATGGTCAAGGCCAGATTAAAGTTCTTGTTGAATCGCTACACGTGGTTGGGACAGGGATAGTAGGGGCTGGTGGTCACATGTTTTATGCCCCATCCAAAACACAGGTCTTTGAAGGTAGCCGATCTAAAACACGGTTCGTTGTCGCTAACAATAACACGTGGGGCACCAAACACAGCTCACACGCGTATAGCGAGAGCGTTAGCGGTTGTCTTCATGTTCCTCAGAGGCAAAATCACGACAAACTTCGTAAAAGCATCAAAAATAATAAGCATGCGAGCATTCCCTAAGGAGGATTAGGGCTGGGGCCCTACATAGTCAATAAATACCTTCTCCCATGGAAGTCAGACCACATCGCCTTAATGAAAATCCCACCCTCGTGCTCTGCTCAGGTTTAGCCTTTTGGCAATCCTAACATTGCCTATCTTGTAGCTTCATATCCTTATACATCCCCGGCCATATTAACTCCATAGAAATCTTGCGATATGTCTTAAGAACGCCCAAGTGACCACCTACTACCGAATGGTGAAAATAGCGAATCAACATAGGGTGCACCACAGCTGGGGGAAAAAATCTCCCTCCCTTTACCTTTACCATTAGAAACCACCAGAAGACCTTTGTGGAGAGGACAAGCCCATTGATATTTCATCCATCATATATGAGCATCACGGGTCATTTCTCTGATTTTCACTGATAGAAACAAATGATTCAAGGCTAGAATGACTCACACTAAGTGGATGTTCTACATTGTCAGTCCCAATGGGCTTCAGGTCTTCATCGATCTTGGACAAAGCATCAGCAGTCACGTTACTGTGACCAAGGACATGATGGGTGGTGAACTTGTATTTGGATAAGCGATAAACCTACCTAACAATCTTTTCTTATTACTTACGATGCCACCACATCCATGGAAACACCATATTGTCCGTGTATAACTCAAACTCACGCTGTTCTAAATAGGAGATAATTTCTCAATGCCAAAGACACAGGCGATACATTCTTTCTCGAAAGAACTGTATTTCTGCTGCGACTGAGATAGAGTTTTACTGGAGAATGCCACTCTATGAACACCATCTGATGATCTTTAGGACAAAAGGACAAAACTGCACCTAGAGCGACAGAGGAGGCGTCGACATGAAGAAGGGAAGTACGAGAAAAATCAGGCATGTGTAAAACTATGGTACAGACTAACTTGCTCTTGGGAGTTTTGAAGGCCTGAGATTGTTCCTCACCCTAGACGAATGCGACATCTTTTTTCTCCAGATAATTCAAAGGGGCGGAAACTTCTGAAAAATGTGGGATGAACCACGCGTAATAGGCACACATGCCTATGAAGTGCATCACACCTTTCAAGTTTTTGGGTTTCGGGTATTCAACAATGGGTTTCACCCTCTTGGGGTCAACCAGCATATTCCCATTAGAAATAATATATCCCAAAAGCTTAGTGGATTGTTTGGCCCACGTGAATTTGTCAGTGTTGACCGTAAGTTACGCTTCTCGCAAGGGGATCAGCACTTTATTTAAGTGTCCAAGGTATTCGTCAAGTAAATCACTATACACACACACATAAAATATGATCCAGAACGCAGCTTAAGGCGTGACCACCGATACTAACGCCCTGTGGCACGTGGTTAAACTCATAGAGCTGCCAAGAGGTCACGGTGAGCGCGCATTCAAATCAATAAGACCATATACCTTAGCACCCCCTAGATGTTGGAAAGCACACTCTACGCTCGGCATCGGGTACGGGTCAAACTGGATGTTTTCGTTTACCTTTCTGTAATCGACAATTAATCGGTGACCATGTCCTTTCCTAGGTATAATAAATGCTGTACTACCATAAGGGGATTTAGATAGTCTAATTATTCCCTTCCTTTATAAATCACCTATGAGTTCCCGAAAAATCTTCATTTTCAGGGGGGAACGATAATAGGGACCCAACCTGACCGGAACCTCATCCGTAACTACAATATCATAGGGCAACACGTCACATTTTCCCCGGATTGAAGTTATTACACCAGAGTAGTTATTTATCAAAAGGTTAATACGTTCCTCATCCGTCCCTATGCTATTGCACCAAATAGGCCTAGAACTTAGGCGCAATGGCACCTTAATTTTGGGGCTAAACCCAAAATTTAAATGTCCCGTGCCTAAATTCAAAATAATCCCGGTGGTCCATAAAAAGTCATTTCACAAAATAACATCACACACAAGCTTATCTGACACATACAACTTTATTTTCCACGAAATAACGATCAATTTTAAGGGAAAGTCTAATTTGTCTATCAAGGACTATTTTACTCCCATTACCTAAAATAAACGTGCGGGGAGCACTCTTCTAGGCTTCCCACTTTGGATTTTGCCCAGATACTCGTCATCAATAAAGGATGCATTGGCACCAGTGTCGATTAAAGCGACACCTTGATTAGAACCTATATTAAGCTCAACCATGATAACAGGAGTACAGAGCGATTTTATAGGACGCTGTGTCACCGGACCAGTCCCCTGACTACACGTCACTCGTTTCCCGCTAGACACTGATATTAGAGATGTCCTAATTTAGTGCAACGAAAACATCTTATATGAGATAGGTCGCGTCTACCTCTACCTCCATGTTGTTCTCTCGAATCATTATAATTGGTTTTATTAATTATGGGGAACGCCCAAGCCAACATAAAATGGCAGCTATTTTTATTTTTTAAACAGAATCTGAGGGGACAAATGAACTAGAGGGTTTAGAGATAGTTATTGGGTGTTTATCAAAATATTTACTTTCAGCTAAAAGTGAACCCTCAATTTTTGACGCCAAGGAATATAATTCCAAAAAAGAATATAGCAGATGCTGGAACACAAAATGTCTCCTAATAAGCGGTGATACGTTTTAAAGTATTATTTATACAATCTGAGATTCACTGAGCATTAAGTAGAGGATGATCGCAGCTTCAGACACAGACAAAATAAACATTCTGAAGAATTCGTGAAGGAGTTGAAAGAGATATACAAACTCCGAACAAAGACGCTCCCTTTCTCTTCTGGAGACTTGTGAAACAAATATTCTATCCCTTACGAAGACCCAAGGGATTCCTTGACCAATCCCTTCTGAGAGGAGATGAGTTAAGAACCCCGCAGTTTTCCCAAGACATAGCACTAATATTTCATAATCCTCGACAAGATGCAACTTCTGAACTTAGTTGGCTTCCAAAAAAATGGTGAACAACGCAGAACAATCCTGTCCGTCAAAGATTATTAAAACCTGAACTATCTGACGGAACAATATTATTGTTAGAAAGAGGGTCCTGAGGGGACGGAGTATAACCAACGGGATATAATGGGGCAGGCATAACAATATCTACCACAGACGCGTCTACACTTCTATAAACCACCTGACGGGAAGCGTCACTATCACTAAGAAAAGAATGTAACGGAACTTTCTCACCCAACTCCCGGGACAGCATGGCCATCAATTCATGGACATTGAATTCAGAGTCAATAGATATCCCACGGCCCACGATATCCGCAACTAACGCCTCTCGATTCAGCTTATACACTTGTGATTTACCAACAAGTACTTCAAATATGTCCAGCGGTGTCAGATCCATAGTGTAGAACGGGCTTGTGACAAACAAAACAATTTGAAAAATAATACCAAAAAATATTTAACCCTGTGAACCAGAATGGGGGCAGCTCAACCCTCCTCTATAGAGGAGGCGTGGCAAGACAAATAAGCTAATAGTTGTTCACCAGGGACCTTTAATTGGACTACTCTCGAATGCTCAGCCCAAGTATACAGACTTAGCTATCTGGATAAATATGTAAACAGTTGGATAAACCAGCAAATTTTTCAAGAATTGTTTGAAAAGATTTTTTTTTCCTCAAGTACGTAAACATCTTGACTCTAAACATTTGCCAAAGAAGGCTGTTTTGTTAATTGACAACGCGCCTTCTCACCCAGCTAGAAGTGTGCTTATATCTTCTGACGGGCAAATCTTCGCAAAGTTTTTGCCTCCAAATGTTAATGCACATATACGACCTATGGACCAGGGAGTCATTGCAACTATGGAGAGAACATACAGAACAAAGCTGTTACTTTCAAAAATCGAAGAAGGCTACGATATCTAACCATTTTGGAAAAATTACATAATTTTGGACAGCATTTTCGATATTGTGTCTGCAAGGAATTACATAAAACTCTAAACCCTTGTTAAATTGTAGAGAAAACTCTTTCCGAGTACCGAAACAAATGTCAACAAAAAAAATGTGTGAAGAAGAGAATGAACCACTTTACTTGTGACCTAGGCACATCCGTTCCGGCAGGTGAGAATGTCGACGAAGGGAACATAAAAGAGTGGCTGAAATGTGACACAAGAGAGCCGGGGTTTGAACAACTGACTGATGTAGAGATATCGAACATAGCAATAGGAGTGAACGAGAATGAAGGAGAACAAAGTGAAAGTGAAGAAGATGAGGCACCTCCACGGATGACACACGAAACTTCTTTGCAGCACGTAGACGGATTGCTTCAATATTTAGAGGAACAAAACGACGACGCACATCTGGCATAAAAACTCATCTTAAGGGAAGTACAATCTAGAATAAAAAAAAGGTGTTTCCAAAGCCAAAAGCCAAAACCAGTGATTGATTTTTTTAAGGCGTGGCTGAAAGTTTTTTTGTTAACACTACAGTAGATATTGTTTTTTGTTTACTGTTCTTTATTTTAGTGATTTAGACGTAGAGCAAATGTTTCTACTGTACTGTAAATATTTTAAACTTTTTACATATTATGTTTTTTATAAAATAAAACATAGTGTTTACGTTGAAATGTTTTTTTTCTTGTTTGCACCTTATGTTTAGTCTTTTTTCGGGCTATCTGCGATTTTTCTATCCGTGGTACCCTTGCCACCCAATTCCGATGATAATCAGGGATATACTGTACTTCAATAAAAATTAGAACTTAAAAAATTTAAAACCCATTGTCATTGCTATTATAATAATTTAAAGATAAAATGAAGATTTAAAACAAACCCTTCAAGAAATAAAAAGATTACATTCCGGTAGCTTCCTATGTAAGGTGGTTGAGTCAAGCGGCTTTTGCTGCAATTCGATAAAACAATCCATATTATGTGGCAAATTTGATCAGGATTGAAAGCCATGTTTGTTACAACACACGTATTAAAATCTTATGTTATTTAACTTTATTATATATACATAAATAAATAAATGTATAATATATTTATATATTTATATAAGAAAAGTGCACATTACTGTTTTTAGGTATTTATAAGAATATAATATATATATTTTAGTGTATTCCTTCGTTAGTCCTTATATTATAATCCTTGAGCAATTTTGACCAATTAAAAATGATTACCTAAAGATTTAAAAAATATATAAATAGGCCTACTATACATTTTAATTTATATAAATTGTATTTTTTTGTATCTAAGTAAATGTATTATATCACACTAAAAGTCCCTGAAATTATTAAATTTAAGAAAAGATTGTGATAAAGTGTGAAAATTGCTAATAGCAGAAATGCATCCAGTATAAAAGTAATACACATTGGGGTTTATATGTTTGATTTTACTCCCTATTATTTAATGATTTTATACGCTTGGTTCAAGAGTATTCTCCTCTAATTTTAAAAAGGTTTGGTCGTTTTTAAGAAAACTTTCAAATAAATTTCCAAATGAATTATAGCACATTGATTTCAATAGCTTAAAACATTTTACAAGTAAGATATACCTAATCCAGCCGTTCTCTTAAGGGGTAGGCAAGAAATTGTGCATGCATCTAAAATAAAACTCCGTACTTAATTCATCCTCACTAACCTTCTCCACACTTCCCTATCCTCGCATACTCCCTTTACTTCAACATCATCCATACACCAAGTTACATATAATCTTTATTCTTAAAACTCGTAATGTTTTTCTTTCTCACACATTATCCTACAACAGTTAGCCACGTCTTATATGGCATACCCCTTCCATTTAATCAACGCATTCTGCCTTCATACATTTGCTTAGTCACTCAATCCACACTCATCCTCTCAACATACCCAAACCAACGTTAGAAACTTATTTCACATTTACTTCTTGGACTCCCTTACAAACCACAATTCTTCAGAATCAATCCATAACTGACTTTCTTCATAATTTTTTCGCCACACATTCCTTAGATAGCTCATTTCAAACACATTCACTTTGCTCTTGTGTTTCTCCTGACAAATCCACGCTTCATATCCATAAAACAATGTTTGGGTTAACACACTTTCATATACCACCATCTTTGTCTCTTTCGATTCTACT
The DNA here is from genome assembly GCA_901482245.1 of Timema douglasi. Taxonomy (NCBI): domain Eukaryota; kingdom Metazoa; phylum Arthropoda; class Insecta; order Phasmatodea; family Timematidae; genus Timema; species Timema douglasi. Next base: position 201,728 of record CABEEJ010000406.1, on the reverse strand, counting down.
TCATGCTTTGCAATATTCCACATACTAGAAAGGAATAAAATACAATAAAAACAAAACCATTCTTGTTTTTTCATCTTTATATTGCATTGACTTGTTTTCTTAGGTTTTCATGGAAATATGAATATTAAAAAAAAATTAAGTAATTTGTCATAGTAATATTATTTACAATTTTGTCCCTATTTTTTCATACAATGTTTTCATGACGTAATGAAGGCATATGAAAAGTAATAGAAAAAAAATCTTGTGAAAGATAATCAGAGGGAATGCTTGGAATATGTCCCTTGTTAAACTGTCACTAAAGTCTTGTTTTGGGAGGAGAGATGTGCATAGAATATTCTATATGAGATGAAGAATGTGGCAAATAGTGAATAAAAATGAAAAAGGGTGGTGGCATTTAAAATTTTAGAAAGTGTTACTTAGTAAAGAGGCTGATTTCTTTAACCCAGGGGTTACCCAACTTTTAAAGACCGTGCCGCCTTTCACATGTCAGATTTCCCGTGCAATACCCCTGTACCGAACATTAAATTGCTTGAACTCGGTTCAGTCCATTTTCAGGTTTTATGGTAAAAAGTTGCACCCAATGTCACGCCCAGTTTTCAAAGAGCATTATAATCGAGACCTCATATTAAGGGATCACTTTCACAAAAAAAAGGAAGTGTTTTCTTGTATGATTTATTCCATTCTTTAAAATATGTAAAAGTACATGTATTAAATATTTGCATGTTGCATTTAACTATACATTATAAACTTTAGTTTTTCCTTAGAACCGCAACGCTCCGGACCAAGATCGGTGACGCCTCAGAGCGTCGGGATGCAAAGTTTAGGAACCTATGCCTTAAATATATCCTATTAATATTAAAGTTATTTTGAACTTTTGAAAAACAATGATGGGAAGAAAAGTTTATTAAATAAGAACTTTTTGGCGGCCAATATTGATAATATTTAATTATTTTATTTGCTTTATATTATAGGTATTAAAGATATGTATCAAAAGCTCCAACTGTATATTTCATGACCTGACATATGAGTACGTTCTGCCGGATAAGGGTATTCCTAAAGAACTTGGACTGTATATATATATATATATATATATATATATATATATATATAT
>CABEEJ010000406.1:109911-193645 GCA_901482245.1 Timema douglasi | reverse complement strand
AATAAACATTCCTTCACAGCGTAAAATTTGCCGCCATTTTATTTTCACAGAAGTCTCACAAGCCTTAAGAATGTGTCTGGATCATATATTTTGCGCATGCGTAGTTTTAAAACTGAAACAAGACTCGAAAGAAACGTGTTTTTCACCTCAAAGTTTTTTAAAAAAAAATTAACATATCCTGCGTTAATTTTAATACTCGCTGCCAGATATTTATTTAAGTTATTTGGGGTACTCAGCTTATTTTATATTTCACTTAAACCAAATAAAAATATCTCAAACAAGAGATTTCAACTACCATAATATGTCGCCACCCGCCATCTTGCCGTCTTGGAATGATTTTAAGTAAATAAAACACAATAGAATTACTACTCATAGACTGCACATCAAATTTTAAGCCAAAAAACACTTTGCTTGTTGCAATTACTAAGCAATGTCAAGCATGTATATTCTAGAGGTAATAAGTATATAACTTTTTTGGTGCTACACATTTTTCATATGTTGGTATTAGATAGTTTTCTTTCGATATAGCCCGTCACTAGCTTCACTAATAAACCATTAAATTAGCGTGTTAATACTTGATTAGATCATGATTTGCATTTTTCACATTATCCAAAGTCGTGTGTAGTTAAGCAACTATTAATTTCACCATGGGGAGAACGATTGAAATTTTCAACACAAAACACCACCATTTTGAAAAATTAATGAGAATTTTTTTAAAAATATTCACCATAAAAACCTGCCTCTGGTCATCCTGCTTCGTATAGACGCTTCCCTGGACTTTCTGTCAACAATCTTTTTGACTGATTGACTGCTGATGCCAGAGAACAGGTGATGGTTGCTCCAACCTGCCCACAGAGGGCATCCACGTCCGCGTACTCTTATCGCCCATCAGATGCATCTAAGTCAGCCAGGTCAGGACATCAAGTGTTGATACATCAAGGCAAGGTTGCCCCGTTCCTAAATTTAGTACGTTTTGAAGTCAGCCAGGTTACTAGGCTGTGCAAGCCAGCTTATCCAGAGGGTACCTATATGAACAGTTTACACTATAGAGAGTTGATAGTGAATTATATTGAAAGATATTGTTTGTATATTGCTTGAAGTTATTGAAAGATATTGTTTGTATATTGCTTGAAGTTATTGAAAGATATTGTTTGTATATTGCTTGAAGTTACATGGAACTACAATAGTGAAGAATACTATTGTAGGCGATTTGAATAAATGTCGACGTTTCTTGGAGTGGGTAGTATGAATCGTACGATTGTCGTTGCAGCATCGGTTTGGGTAGGGCTTCGATTGTAACATACAACCCTTGTATTGTTACATAATAATTAATAATAATATAAAAATAAATAATAATAATAATCTTTATTATTATTATAATATAAAAAATAAATACAAATAATAATCTAGTGTTAAAATTAGGGTACAATTTAAAGGATGTGTATCTTAACTAGCGCGAGTGAGAGCCGAAAACTTGTGAATAAACCACCTTTTAAACCTAGTAAAAATTTGAGACCCGTACTCCTGATCACCAACAAACAAAACGATACCAGACGAGAGTGAAGCTTTTTTATCACTTACTGATCAAAAGTAGCTGATTTATAACATTTTGTTGCAATGCTATGTCAAGTTCTAGCTGAAATTTCATAGTATATTCCTACGAGGAATATAAACATACAATTAAATATTCAAGACTAACATCTTATATATAACTATCATAGGCCCGCAGCTTATCTCTCAATAAGCAATAATTCAACGCATTCAACAACTTCAAATACTAGAACAGAATGAAACTTCAAATGCAATACCTTATGTGCGTGTGTAAATTCAAGAAGGAACATATACTTCCCCCTATCAGCTCTCCCACCACATCTCAGCTCATATTACGTGCCAGCTTATTTAGATACCCGAAATACCAGCCGCGAAGAATGTTCACTGCATACGCTTGGTTTTTTCGACACTATTTCTCTCGTTGATGATATATTGTGATGGTATATAGCTTACTACGATTCTCTGAAAAATAAGGAGTATAACAGAAGATTTCCCGTCTTATTCGGTGAATACTATTTGAGTATACTGGAAACAAACCAATAAACAGACAAATATCCTAAACATTGATTATTTGGTGTTATTGTTGCTTATAGCTTAACACACAGATTAAAAAAAATATTACCAAGAAAAACCAAGTTGTTATCCTCATTCTTCACATGGGGAGTCTATAAAGTAACTTTATTCTTTTATAGTATATGAAATTAATAAAAGGGAAAAGTTATAATATTATTTTTAAATATTAATTCTTTATTTATTTAAATTCTATACGTAACGTGAAAAGTAGTCTGGCTAAAATAGAGTTTCAATGTATCGTTAATAATCCAGATATATGTGTTCTAAGCTGAAATTAATTTTTAAGATAAAATTAAAACTTTTCTCTAAACAATATTTCTACTCTCGATTATTGGTGCTAGTTTAAAAAGAAAGAAAATTTATAAACACCAACCATGGTACAGGCAGCAGTGCTATTCTATACCCGTCGCAATATGGCAGAATCGATGGTTGTACCAGTGATGCACAATCTCTTTACTAGTTCATCAATATCCATGAGAAGATTTACTTATACCAGTACTTTCACTGATAATGGGTGTGTCCTTACTATTTACCAAGTAACAATGTAATGCATGGAGCATGTAAACCCATTTTAGGGTAAAATCTATCTCGCCAGCAAAATTGTAGGAAACGTTCATTGTGTGCCATTTTTGACTTGATTTGATATAAAGGAATCTCACTCTAAACAGGAATTGTGCGTGAGTCTAAGAATTTTTTCTCAGCTATTAGTTCAAATCCATATTAATATGTCCAAAACTTAATATAAGAATGGATCCTGCTAACAAATTTCAAGCTAGATGTAGGATATCAGAATTAAAATGGCCTTAACAAACTGGTTTTGTTTATGCATTAATGATTTAAATGACTTAGAACAACTCTACAAAGCCACTAAAATATTCAGACAGCTAAAGTAAAGATTTATTGACCTATTCTTCCTTTAGCACCACTTTTTTTTCACCTATTCATATCTTACAGAAATAGAAATAAAAGTGAAGGAGATTCCAAACACTGACTCTAAATTTTGAAGAAGAAAACCTTAATTTAAGCATTTTCTTGAGTTTCAGAAATGAGTAAAAAAGGGGAGAGAATTGCGAACAAGAGCAAGTATTATCATTAACCCTCACTTATAGTTGAAGACGAGATTTTATAATCGATAGCTGTGACTGGCCTCTCGACCTCAAATTTTCCCCCTTTCCTTTTATCCTTAACGCCTTTTATCAACTTCTTGTACAAGATAGAAGACGGTGAAAGGAATAAGGACTTTGCAGTGTTCATTTGGATTTCATTTTTACTCCTTTCAAAGACTTAAATCCGTTTCTTCTTTTTTTCTCCCTTGAAGTATTCACATAATATTTTAATAAGGAACTAAGTCACATGGGTAAGCGCTTAGCACATCTGACAATGATCCTGGAGGTCAATGGCTACGATCTAATTGAATGCTCCGGAATTGCTTTTTGGACTGTGTTATTTGTTGTCCTTTCTTTAAGGCATGGAGTTGTATCGGTGGGCACTCAGACTGAACGTTAAGCTTGTCTTATCTGGTTTACCAGTAATAGGGAGGTAAGGGTTCAAGTCATTATTAGGTATATTGAAGTTTGGTTTTCCTACTGTCCCCCCATGCTAATGCAAGTGTATTTCCTCTAATTCATACCTTCCTCTCCCTAACCCTATTATTGTAATTTAAAGTTAAACGTGATCCTGTCATTACACTATTTAGCTTTCACTTGTAAAAATGTTCTTATTACAATTATTGGTCCATGGATCAAAGTAAACTCTGATCATATTTTATTTTATATTATATAAAAATACTAGTTAGCTGTTAAATTGAAATCAAATACACCTTTTAACTAATTTAGCTATAAAGAACTACTTAACCCACACAGGTGGGTAAGTGGAGTGTATGTCTCTAACATTTGGTCTGGTTTTACGGTGACTCGGGAGTTGTGGCTCAAATCCCGGCAGGGTTAATTGAAGCTAGTTTTAACTATGTGTTTTCCCAGTCTACCTGTATGCAAATGTTCAGTACATACACTTATTCAAAGCCTATGCCCTACCAATTTCTCTCTTTTTATTGTGAACTTGCAAATATATAGATAATATGTAGGGTACTAGGACATATTTACAAAATCACCTAAGAATACTTAAGTTATTATTTTAAAAGTAGGCATAATGATATTTATTACTTTCTCAAATATACTGTATTATAGAGGTATAGATGAATTAAACATATTTTTAACAGTTTACAAAAGTAACAAAGATATCTAGATTTAATTGCTAAAGCAATTTTCTGAGTCAATATGTAAATCAACTGTAGTTATATTTGAATATTAATGAACATAAAATACTTTTTTGCTACAGTTAAAAATAATCAATTTGGGTTCTGATTACTGTTTTAACAAATGAAATAATTATCAGGACAGTGGAATATTAATCATAGTCAACTATAGAAGGTTTTAAATATCTCATAAAGGACATTTTTTAGTTCGCCTACTGTTTTGTCTTTCTATGGAGCTTTAGATGGTTTCTAGGATAAAGTTTTAACTCTTAAGTCTGGAATAATAAGTCTTTCATGTTTCTCTGGTAGCTTTTTTTATTATGTCCTTAGGGGGGGATATTTTATTTCAAGATTTTACAAATGTTCCGAAACTCTCGGGGGTTAGTCGATTGCCAGCACTACATTAGCATTTTGCAAATACACATACTCCTCATTCTGTATTATAATGAATGGTAGTTGAATCTACACTATATTTTAATTAAACTATTAGTATTCATTTCTGGCCTAAACTTTTTTTTCTTGAATCTATTATCATTTTCAGAATTAAAAATCATTACTTAAGTGTGTTTTGGTTTAATGGAAGTGAACACAAGTTAAAGTTGTATTTATACATTTTTTATAACGACACATTTTTGGTTACAAAATTTTTTTCAATACTTTATTGTTCCATTAAATACCACAAGCTATATTTTATATACATATTAATCCAAACAGTTATACTGTAGTTGACCCGCCTTGGTGGCGAAGTTAGCTAACGCGCTGGTATCACGTTGAGTTAGACTTCCGAGAACGGAGTGATCGAGTTTCAATTCTCAGACGTGTGAACTGGGAGTGGTTTTTCCTAAATAGTTTTACACTCTTCATAAACCACTAGCGCAATTAGTACTTAAGCGTATAGGCCGAACATGTAGTAAGACGTGGTGCTAAATTTAAAAAATATATATATAGTAGTTGTCAAGAACATAGGGGAAATTAAAAAAAAAATTAAACTAAGAAAAAATAAATGTTAAAATACCACGTTTTATATGATTAATATACAATGACTGTTTGGAATACTACATTTATAAATCGAAACACTTTAACTAAAATTATCTTCAATCTCACCGAAAAACAAATATAAATATAAATTAACATCTTAGTCTTTTGCTTTAACTGTAAAAACTCAATTTAAATCAAATACAAATAAATTTTAGTGATTATTTAAAATGAGTGGATCCAAATTAATTTGTAGAAATGGAAAGAGGGAGAAGGAGAAAGGGATTGAAACAATCCTTATTTGATAAAAGTCGGTAGAGCACTGATACTTAAGGCCAAGGACCGGGGGATCGAATTCTTAGGGGGTTAATTTTTAAAATAAACCTACACAACTAACACATTCTGTTGAGAATACTCCTCAGGTTTTTCCAACTCTAACCTCTCCCTTTATGCCTCCACTGCTTAGACCACCACCCACAACAGTTTAGCTCAAGAAAAATTGCTCCACATTCATTCTCATCTGTCGGCTTCTCGAAGGATCCTTTTCATTTCCTTTCCTTCCATTCTCCACGATACCTCTTTACCCTCATTTTTTTCCTACTCTATTTTTATCTCCCAACCTCCCTTTACTTCTCACCAACATTCTAAGCTTTCGCCCTGTTCTAGTTTTCTACGTGAAAGTACTACGTATGTCCAATTAAGGTTTTTTGGGGGTAGAGCGAGAGGGGAGGAGTTGATGCACTTGATTTTGATCAAGCGAGAAATACCTTTTTTCTTCTTTTTTTATTGCCTATGGGTGTCTTCCTCGTTCTTTTGAAACACATGATATATTTATTTTTCTCACACCTGAGTCTCCTTTGCTATACATAGCGTATATATCCAATAGCCTTTTTCTGTAATTTACATCGTAATGAGAAAAAAATTAAATATTCTGAATAAGGGGTATAGCTGTTTTTTAATGACAGCAATTTAATCAGAGCATGGAGATTTACATTTACAGTGGTTCTTATTAAGCTTATTTTCATCCTTACCTGTGTTCAGAAAGATCGGCGTCAGGTCTTAACCTATGCCTTTTGGTTTGCTCCTGGGGGTGTACTCAAGTAACTTACAATTTTTGTAAACGTGCAAACTACTAGATGCATAATTTTCTCACCTCAACGTAGTCGTTAGCACGTCAGGCCTGTAAGCTTAGGGTTAAAGGTTCGTTTCTTGGTGTGTCTGAAAAAGCTAATATTTATAAAATTTAGCCCTCCCCTTTCACATTGATAACTAAACGGCTAGGAGACAGGGTGTTTTGTCTGTTTTAGATTTAAGTTATTTTATAAAACTGATAATCTAATTCCTATAAAAAAGCACATTAAATATCACGATTAAATACATTTTAAATACTATACACTCATATTAAAATATACGATTGTATGAATTATACTTTTAAAATATAGGTTATTAATGACTTAACCTAGCAAGTAAGAATGAGAATGGCATCATATGAGAGATTAAACCTAATAAACGCGGTCAAATTATGGTAAAACTCTTCTGTTTAATTAGATGATGATTTGAACCACGACATCCCCATTAATGAATTTGAAGGTGAATTTTAGTGTTAGCCTCCTAGACGATGAAACAATATGTGTGGGTAATAAGACTATCAGCATGAACACTGGACCTTAATTGAGATAAAATTTATTTTCTATTTTACTTTTCATAAAGCTGCGCATACATTATGACTAATTTCTTCTAGTAAGTCAGATTTTTCTACGTGTTTTGTTTATCGATTATAAGGTTATCGCATATAGAACACTTAGAAATTCAAATTCAGATATGCATATTAAAAGTCCAATCTTTCATAAGTATTGATAGAACTATCTAATTTATATTAATTACTCATTACCCCTGGGATAAAGGGAGTGTTACGATCGTCCAATAAAACCTTGAATGATGACCTTTCCTGATCACATGAACAAAAAAAAAGTTATTTGCGCAATACCTGTCATCGGTTCATCGGCCTTGAAGCGAACAAACTTTATCGATCGAGCTGAAAGTTTGTATTTAGGGTTTGCATAAGTTTTCTTAAAATCATTTTAGAAATAATACTGATCCACACATTCAATTAGTGTGTTTTACTTAAAATTTAGGAGAGAAAAAAGAATCAAAATATAATCTTAAGATTTTAATTAAATTACAATACGTTAATAAGCACAGTTTAACATTACAAACAAAACATTGTAACTAGTTTTTTAGGAAAAAATTACTTCGAGGGTACTTTACATAAGTGGGTCGCTCCAATTTCGATCTGCTTTGTAGTAACGCTTAGAGATACAAAAAACTTATAATCTTAAACTGGTAAGACTATTAAAAATAATCAGTTCTTACCTGAAATAATTTAAATAATAAATGGCATGTGATATATGTTTGTCCATTTAAAATTTTTTCTTCTAATTTCAAGTTAAAGAATACAGATAAAACCTCACTCACTGATTACACAAGTGCTGTAGCTACCCCCAAAGTCCTTAAAACTGAATATTTATGAAGATAAGCCTCCGGAATGATTTAAAACACCACGATTACGTGACTTTAGTGTGGCCAAGACAATGAACAACAAAATTATATGGTTTACCCTGTTGTAGACAGGCTATCATCTATTGGTTTATAAAACCATTTGTTTGCTAGTTATAATCAAATAATTTTTTAAATAAAAGGGAGATGTAAAAGAACACAAATAACAGTATGATAATTTAACAATTTATACCTCTAGTTATTTTATGCTTTTTGTTATTTTAAAATGTGATACTATTAATTTTATCATTTTTCTTTAATTTTTTGTATTATTTTCTTTCACTTATCCTACAATTTTTCTTAATCCAAGCAAAGATTGCGTTGTTTATGTAAAATATCCGTTTGCGTACTCAGTCTGTAGCTATGCTCATGAACTGGGTAATGTGTTTCAAACATTATATTTATATTAGCTCATTTGTTGCCATAATTGTTTTAGTATTGTCAAATTATATATTTTTATTGCATAAATACATTTTATATTAAGGGTGGATGTTTGGTGTCCTAGATTTATATCATGATTCAGTTAGACACTTCAGCACACAACTTTTAAACTAACTTAAATCAAGAACAGGCACAACATTCAGCCCCCAGCCATTAATTAATCACTATGAAAGGGTAAAACCACATTTCACCAATGACAAATTGTTTTTGCCATGCCGGGAATCGAATATGGGATTCTTAATTAAGTATAAAGACACGTTACCGAATGTCTATCAATTACTCTAAAATTATTTAAAAAGTATTTTTATAGTATTAAACAACAAATATACGTTTTACACTTGTCAATGTTAGAGTACATAAAACTAATTGAATAATATTATTAATAATAATTCCTACATGCAATTATATATAGAGTCCTTAATGTAATCTGTTCCAGTTTGATGTTAGTGCTATAATCAATTTCAAAATGGTTTTTCTCATTACCTCCACTCTCATTCTTAGAATATTTTCTCGAAAATCTCTCTAACTCGTCCTTGTACTATTGGAATTTACACAAACTTGTTTATATCGCATCGAATTTGCTCTGGATTGTCGTGCAATGCTCAACGAGATAAATTCTTTGTTAAAGACCATTAGCAACAATCAATGCTTACACCTAATTGGAAATAAACTACATTTTTTGTAACCATGTGTGTTACAGGTAGTGATAAAAATAAAAAACCAAAATGCTCATTGTAAGTTGATAATCAGTAGGAAAATTAAGTATTCGTGAGACAGTTTATAATTTGATTTTTCGATATGTTGGTCAAAAAATTATTAATTTTCACACTAAAAGATACATTTAAAAAAAACAATTAATTGCTCGGGACTATTTGGCCCATCTTATTTAAAGCTACATTTAAACTTTTTAAACATTTAATCTGGTGTTTGCATGATCCAAGGCATCAATCTTGTGTTAGACTAGTCTGCCGTTGAGAGGAATATCGTGGTTCAAATCCCGTTTGTGTGTATTGAAGGAGGTTTTCCCAGATAGGCTTCCACTCACCCTTCACGCAAATATGGGTACATTTCCTCTTTCTTCAAACATCCTCATATCCTACTTACTTGCGTAAATAGTACATATGTGTACAGCCTGAACTGCTAGTAAGACACGATCGAGATCGAGATCGATCCTTTTTAGATCGAGATCGACAGTTGACATCGAGACACCGAACGGAACACATCGATCACCGACTAAAGTGCTTAGGTGGCCTTTTTAAGGCTCTAGTGAAGTGTCTAGTGAAGTGTTTTCTTTCCCGATTAAGGGGTCATTGCTTTATAAACTGTTTAAATTTTCATAAACTTGTGTGAAATTAAACTTAAAAACTTTCGGCCCCTATCAGGGCCAAAAACTAGTTATCTTTTTACTTTGCGTGTTCGGCGACGGCTAGTGAACGAAGTGCCGGCTGGTCGGGCCAATAAACGCGTGAAAGTGCAAACATCCTAACCAAACCTGCAAAATGTCTACGGGATCAGACATTGACGTGACCGAGGAGGAGGATGACGACGACAACATGTCTGAGGAGTCCGATGATGGGAATATGGAACCACAATCCACAGAAAAATGTACCACAGACTCTCAACATCCTGGGCACTCACAAAACATAAAAGGTAACCAGCGACAACAAATATTAACTTTCGAACCAGTCTCAACTCTAAAATGCAAGAACAGGACCAAACCAGGAGTGGACGTCCCAGTTCCTAAATCAATCAAGGTAACGAACAAATTCGCTCCACTATTTAGTGGGCAAGACACCATGGCCCAACAGGACTCCGCTATGAAGTCGACAGACTCCACCCAGAATGAAGACTCTCAAACAGTAAAAAAGGTAAAAACTCCACCGATTATAATCTCTAACTTGGCAGAATACAATAACATTATCAAACTTTTAAAGACAAACCTGAAAGACGAATACAAACTCCACTGCACGGCACAGGGAATCAAAATCGTCACAAGCTCTTTAAAGGACTACACCACACTCCTGAAACTCTTGAAGGACCAACCTTGAACACTATACATATATGATACAGAGGGACAGACCTTTTAAGATAGTGATCAAGGGCCTCCACTCCACCATGTCATGCGAGTCCATAACCTCAGAACTCACCGAAATGGGGTTCAAGCCCATCAACGTGAGGCAACTGTTCACGAAATCCACCCCAGAATTAGCAACACCGAGGCCACTCCCCATATTTGTATGCTCTCTGGAGAAAACACAGTCAGTAGCGAAGATATACCAAGTCAGGGCCATAAACCATACAGTTGTGAAGATAGAGGAATATAAAAATCTGCGAGCATAATACTCCAGTGCTACCGCTGCCAACGTATTGGCCACTCAAAAAATTATTGTTCTCCAACACCTCGATGTGTCAAATGTCTCGGGGAGCACTTGACTACAGAATGCGCCAAAAAATACAGAACTACGCAAGCACGCTGCGTTAACTGTAAGGGTGAACACGCGGCCAACTATAGGAATTGTCCAGATCTTGTTAGAGAGTTGGAAAAACGGGACAAACAGTTAACACAACCTACTCAGGGGGTACAAAAGCCAGCGGAGATATCTGCTCCACCAAGTCAGGTCACACAGAGACTTAGGACAAACACCAAAACAACGACCACGTTCTCTCCCACAGCCAAGCAGATGACATACGCTGCAGCCATTGTCAATCTACCCAAAAAACCCAACGAGACCAACGCCAACGCTAACAATACTTCCGACCTAAGTGGCCTCTTCCAAATATTTAAGGACATAAATCTTTCAGGCCTCCTTTCACACCTCAAACTATATATGACCAGGTTAAAAACCGCTCCGGACAAAACTACTAAGGCCCTAACTCTCCTAGAAGCTGTCACTGATTTTTACCGAGATGATAATTAATCAAACTCCTCATCCACAAGACTCCCTTAACATTATGTTTTGGAACGCCAACGGCATAATGCAGGCCCATGAGCTTGAACAACTATTACAAACGTACGGGGTCGATATTGCCCTCATCTGCGAGATGCATTTAACACCAACCAAACGTCTGAGTTTTTACGGATACGACGCCCACAGGACAGACAGGCCTACTGAAAGGGGTGGGGGAACTGCCGTACTAGTAAAAAGAAACATAAATAACTACCACACGACCATACCCGGCATGGTAAAAATTGAATCAACCTCAGTCATAGTCCCCTTACTACGGAGGGAGATAACTTTTACAGCCGTGTACAGGAGCCCATCGGCACCCTTCACAGAGCAAGATTTAAACACGCTAGTGGCAGTAAAAAGTTTCTTCACCGCCGGACACCTAAATGCGAAACATACTCTTTGGAACAGCCGCACAACCAACCAAGCAGGCCACACCTTGTCACAACATGCAACCCGAAACAACTACCTAGTTCTTGGCACCGGAGGAACCAACTTACTACCCCTCCAACTACAGAAACCCTCCAGACGTACTCGACCTCATACTCACAGACCTCAATCAACCCCCCGAAGAATTACATACGCTAAATGAACTAGACTCCGACCACCTCCCAATCTTCTGTAGGTTGCAGATAAACATCAACATCAGGACCTCTTTCCTCAGAAGAAACACCCCAATCACGGACTGGCCCAAATACAAAGCCACCCTGGCAATAGCTATTCCAGAGGAGTGGGGTGTAGGAACCATCGAAGAGGTGGATCACTCGATCACACTACTGGCTGAAACACTCCTCGAAGCCCATCGAACGTCAACCATCTACGAAGTGCCGATAATCAAACTAAAGAGAGATCACCCTGACCTCAATCTTTTAATAGCCCAAAAGAGGGAAGCAAGACATGACTGGCAGACCTCTCAATCGCCAAGACATCGGACAATTTACAACAGACTAAGGGCCCTAGTGTGACGAAGGGCAAAGCAAATAAAATTAGTCCAATGGAACGAGTTCGTTTCAGAAACTGTAAACGTAGGCGACAACGTCTGGACCATCACCAAGCGACTAAAAGGCTGCTCCCAAAGAACCAGAACATCGGCCATCCACGGAAGACATGGGATGTCATACACAGCCGAGGAAAAAGCCGAAGCTATTGCGGAGTCCCTACAGGATCAATTTACGGCAAACAGTGAACCTCAGGACGAAGACTTCTCGGCACAGATCAGAGAAGAGGTAAATCAATTCTTAGAGGAACCGTTCGAGGAGCCACCACCCCTAGTGTCCAGACCTGAGGTAGAACAGGCCATTAGCAAATTAAAGAATAAAAAAGCCCCGGGAGCGGATAAGATCTCAAATGAGATGATCCGCCATGCCCCCGCGACAGTCATCACCCTTCTGACGGCCATTTTCTCCTCCGCATTGAGATGGGGCTACTTCCCAACTGGTTGGAAATTGGCAGACGTAATCTCCATTCCGAAGCCGGGAAAGGACTCCAAGTTCCCACAAAACCGGAGACCGATCAGTCTACTCAGCAGTCTCGGCAAGATCTATGAGAAAATCTTACTCGAGAGATTGAACTCTTTTGCTCACAAACAACGAGTGCTCCATGATACCCAGTTTGGTTTCCGGAGCCACCACTCAACGGTTCACCCTATCACCAGCCTAGTAGAAGAAACCACGGAAAGTTTTATCAGAAAGGAATCGACGCTCGCGGTTCTAATGGACGTGGAAAAAGGCGTTTGACAAGGTCTGGCATACCGGACTCATTCAGGAGATGATCTCCTTCCACTTCCCTAAACAATACATACACCTAATAAATAACTTTCTACGAGGTCGCTGTTTTACAGTTAAAATGGAAGGCAAGAAATCGTCCCGACACAACATCCAAGCGGGAGTGCCGCAGGGGTCCACACTATCACTATTCCTGTACAGTGTGTATGTCGCCGACATCCCGACAGATCCTAAAGTTAGGGTGAGACTTTTCGCCGATGACACTCTGTTCTTTCACAGCGCACAAAAATATCAAGTATGCTTTCAACCACATGCAGAGATACCTGGACCAGTTCAGTGTCTGGCTAGAGAAGTGGAGTATAAGAATGAACCCAACGAAATCCACGCCCATCAATATATCCAGAAGGAGGTCTCAGCCACAAGACCAGTTCAGGTTCCTGGGCGAAGCTATCCCCTACTCGAAGGAACTCAAGTACCTCAGCGTCACTATCGATTCCCGCCTAAATTGGAAACCCCACGTGGAAAACACAAAAAAAAAAGCGATGGGGATATATGTCCGGAACTACTCGCTCTTCAAGAGCCAACAGCTCAACACCCAAATGAAATTGCTACTCTACAGAGCTCAAATCCTCCCTATTCACTTATATGCCTGCGAGGCGTGGAGCTATGCCTCGCCCACTGTGCTAAACCAGCTCCAAGTGGTCCAGAACAGAGTTCTCCGATCCATTCTTGGTGTAAACACAAGGACCAACAATGCGCTCATCCACGTCGGGCACCAAGACCCTAAGAGACCATTTCGTGAAACGAGACGCTAGCTTTTACAATAAAAACCTCCTGCTGGAAGAGAACGCAATAATAAGAAACCTTGGGCAATACAACCCTCAAGAGCCTAGGATTTACAAAAAGCCCAGACTGGAATAGACCCCCACCCAATAATCAACTTCACATACCCACAATCACTTATCCATCCTTCACTAAGCGCATAACTTAATCTTTTTAATTTTCTCTTTCAGCCCTTCTAGAACTTACACACACACCATCCTACACATAGGGCCTGACTACACTTGTGTTTACCATCACAGTATACTAGGGCACTATATAGATACTTCAAACCGAACACGTTCTTCAACTCACACCTGCCTTCCCAAACTCCATTTGCCTTCCACAATCAATAAACAATTTCATAAAAAGAGGTTATGGTCTGTGACAACAGATCGGTACTCTTAGGTATTAACAAGCCGACTACCTTCTCTGAGGGTCGCTTCTGACACTCAGAGCTGGTAGACAGGCAAACAAGGAGGGCTAGTAAGACACGGTTCTAAAACCTCTCTTAAGACTTTTCATTATTTATTTCCAAACATAAACTGTCGATTGAGTTCGTGATAAGACTAATTACAAAGTGTGATTTAAAGGTAGCGGAAAGATACAAACACACGCGAAGTCAGGACCCAGAATTTTTTTTTCACATCCATTAGGCCTACTTTTTTCCAGCCTGTAGCTTGGATTTTTTTTTTAATTCATATATTCTCCACTAGCACTTGGCTATCCTGTCGTATCTTCATATGTTTTATAATCTAACCTAAGACTAGGACAGGCACAACATCCAGTCTCCGGCCGTTAATTCATCTCTGAATGGGCAATCCTTCATATCATCAATGATACATGTTTCGGCCATGATGGTAATCGAAACTGGGATCCTCTATATAGTAGACAGACTCGCTCTCTGATAAGCAGCCGGGACTATGAGAACCGTAACGTCTCGCACACTATACCAAAGCTCAACAGTGTTCACCATATCTCAAAGAAAAATATTATACCACCATAATCATTTGCGGTCTTATGCGAAACATTGGGAGCCATTCCCATCAAGTATTATCTAACCTTTTATACGTAATGGTATAAATATATATTTCAACAAAAAGATTTTTATCTTTAGTGGTATTACAAATGTACAATGATAAGTTATTTCGTATTTCAAATAGTTGGGTAAAAATGAAAAAAACAATCTGAAAATATCCCAAATGAGAAAATTAGTATTTCAATCTTATTTATAGTCATGAAACAAATAGCCAAAAACTATTGTTAATGCATTTTAGTGGGGATATTCCCTTTTAGATATCATATTCTGAAAATTGAAAAATCACACCTGGACGCGGGAATCGAACCCGGGACCTTCGGCTTTGTACGCCAATGCTCTTACCATTGAGCTATCCAGGATTCGTCTCGTGCTCATGGTCATTCTTCACTCATAGTTTTTTATAGTGATAAAAAGTGTATAAATATAAAATTAATTAATATCGTTTGAGTGAGTTTTGAACACATCGATTTTTTTTTCTATTTCAGTAAACTACCCTTAAATCTAGGTTTAGATATATAATTGCAAAAACTCCTTGGGTGAAAATATGAAAACTTAAGATACCAAGTTTAAGCCCAGTCGGTAAATATTTTTGCCTCTAACCCGAGGCATAGACAGACAGACAAACAAACAATACTATCTTGTGAAAACCACGTTTTGGTTTCACAGGATCATAAAATGCAAACAGTTAAAATCTCGATTTACATTTTTTTGAGATCACAATACTTTCTGTACAAGGTGTCGAGAGAAAATAAAAAAGAAATACAATAGAAGATAGCGAATAACTATAAAAAGTATAAGAACTAATAGAAAGCATATTTTCGTAATTTTACGAGCACATATAAATAGTATCGTAAATACAACACCAAGAATAACCAACTTTAGAATTTTCGATCAGAAATTACAAGGACTTAGACGACTTGTGAATCATCTAACTAAATACATTATTTTGGATAAAAGGGGGGTAAAGTATTAAGAAAACTCATATCGAGAGTTCTTTCTAAGCCACTGCGGAGTGACACGAGTGAATGCAAATGCCAAAGTGTACACCTACACTTATTGAGCGGGCCTATATGTGTATAAACTGGACGGGTGTTAATACTCGGGATCTTAGAAGGGGAAGGAGGAAGAGTAAGGGGTAGGATTTCATTTAGATTATTACATTATTGTAATTGTACTCTAGAATATTTATATTTTTCGTCAAGTCTAAGAACAAAATTCTGTCAAGAATTCTGTTAAATAATATATATAGGCTTTAATCACTAGTTTTAATACCAAGGTTTTGTGGGATAAGCTCAACTGTATAAGAGTATGAGAGAGAGAAGATTCGATACTCTCGGTTGGAAGGAGAGGTGCGCTAATGGATTAGAATGATAGAAGGAGTACGAAAGAGGGGAGGGTTGAGAGATTACCAAAAGGAGAAAGAGAACGTAATATGTCTTCTTAGTATTCAGCGTCTAGCAAGAGGAGCATCCCATTAATGGATAAGGCTATGCACGGATAGAGTCCAATATGGCTGCTAAGATATTTAAAGGGCGTCTGGAAACATTCAGATTAACCAAGTCAGCAAAACTGCTACTGTGGGGATCCCCCTCCCCCCTGCGGTCCGCAAGGAAATAAAAGAAAGAAACAGCTAGAAAAATATTTAGCAAAAACATTTTTTTTTTTAAATCTCAAGAGACACATCTCCAAATCAGCACATTAGTTTAGAAAATAAATTGAAAATAGGGTTTATGTATTTATTTTAAATAAAATACATTTTTAAACTACTATCGTGAAATTGGGAAATGCATGTTTTAAAAATACGAAACACGTTAAACTTCTAATCATCCAGTAATTCTTCAATCGGGAAAGTTATATTTTTAGTAAATATTTCATCCATTTTCACAAAAAAAAATTATTTATTTATATAGTTTTCTAAAGTGTTGTGAAGGTAGTTTTTAAATAATATCATAAACATTTGAGATCTTGAATCAATTAATTATGTTTAATACTAAGACAAATATATATATGTATATATATATATATATATATATATATCTCAAATGAAGGTATTTATTAGTTAAGGATTGTACTACTAATTAATAATCGGTTAATTTCCACAACAATAACGTTAAGACGTAAAACATCTCTTATTTCGCATTTTAACAGAAATAAAACTACAATCTTATTATTATACAAGATGTATTGCCAATTTCACAAACTCATAAGTAAGTCAATCACTAAACACAATTTATCCTATGTGTCAAATCTACCATGTTAAAGGAAATTCAGTTCACGATTTTATATCTTCCCAGTATACTATATTTTGGTATTAAGTTACTTGTAATTTTTAAAAACTAAATAAATATCAATGACATTTGTCCAAGTTGGGAAATTATGTTCACTCCGTTTGACATAAAGGTATAACATACCATAACATAGTACACATTATTTTACCTTTATTACCACTTCCAGCCTGTGGCCTGGGTCAGTTTTATTATTCAAGCCATATATTTTCCACTACCGGCTTGCTAGGCCTGTGATAACTTTATATGCCTAGTAATATAACTTAAGACTAGGACAGGCACAACATCCATTCCTCAGCAGTTAATTAATCACTTTGAAAGGGTAAACCCACATTTTATAAATGATAAACCTTTCGACCATGCCGGTATTCGAACCTGGTACCCTTAACTCAGTAGAGAGACACGCTATCAAGTGAGGGCGTTGGATAGCTTAGTACACTATAGTCCTATATTATAAGATGGGCCAAAGTGGAACCATGTTAGTTAAGCTTGCTACCTCACAGGGTAAACGAAGAGAACATTGAAGAACATCTAATTTAGTGGTTCCCAAACTCTTTGAATTGTGTACCACCCAAACCATTTCCATAATTTGGCATACCAACAAGCTAATGGTGACTATTTAATAATAAGATATTTATAATGATGTCCAGTGATATAATAACACAAAACATACATACATTAACAGTGTTTTTATAAATACTTATATTTATACTCAATAGATATGTTTAATAGTAAACAAGTATCAAATAAATATAAAATAGTTTCATATATACCCCTCCAAATACTATGGGCGTCCACAGAAATTTATCAAAACGGGGACTGGGGCAAGACTTTATAAATTACAGTTGATGATAAAACTGTAAATAAAATATTACTTGGGTTCCCAGTGTATCTCCCCAAGTACACATATTCACAAAAAAACATACCTATTCCAGTAATAAACTTTATCTACATCCATCTATGGAAATTGCTTCATTGCAAAAAAGGATTGTTTTTCCATTACAAATACAAAATAAACAATAATACATCAAAGAAGAAACAACGTAGTTTCAAATAAAGAAAGTTTTAGAGTAAAACAGAAATACGAACAAAAAGGTATACAAACAAATAAAAACATAGTATACTGTATCAAACAAAATCTTACAAACTTTGAATTTACAATAACCAAGTAAATAAATATTTACTTGATAAAAGTTAGCTAGGAAATGAACTTTCATAAACATAACTTGATTCACACAAAAAATAAAGATGGGAGAATTGCATGTAACTTATAAAATTAGACAAAATTTTATATCATAATGGATCTTCTTTGAAGGCGAATAGTAATAGTCTAGTCTGTTGCACAAATTTATTAAAAACTAGATTAATAAAATCCTCTTTTACAATAACATTTCTTCTGTGAACGCTTATGCACAGCTCACATTATCTATTTTCGCTCATTCTAGAGTGAAGCCATGTTTTTACTATCCGAAAAGTACTGAATGATCATTCAATTGTGCATGTAGCTACGTCAGGAAAAATGTCTGTATGTTGATCAATAATTGATAGATTTATTGTTATTTGAATTTTCACTAACGAAAAATTATACCATATTGTTGATTCAGATAATATTTTTCAATAAATGTTTTTAATTTATCAAAATATTTTTCAGATGATAATTTTCGCTTGTTGGTGATGAAACTTAATTAAAATAAATATTTCTTAATATTCATCTGAAAATCGGTGTTGCAATGAAGAAATTAAAGAATCTACATATGGAATTAAAATTTATCGTCTATATTACTCATATTTAGAGACATTGGGGTGATTTTTATTTAGATTTTGTATTTTATATCAATAATTATTTCATCTACAATATTATTATTAGTAGTAAGTATATCTTCAAAAACTTATACCAAGTTTTCCATATGCTGCACCAGAATATTTATTATTTTCTTTACATGATTGCTCACTTTTAATAAGTCTGATTCAATGGTCTGTAAATATTGAAATATAGTTTTTAATATTAAAGAATATTTGTTTATTACTACCAGCCAAGTGATAGCCTTGGATTTAGATCCAGCGTACAGCTGATACGCCGTATTCTTTTATTTAGCATTGCCAATTGCTATATCCCTGAAATATCGGTCATTTTATCAGTCAAAATGTATAATTCAACAGCAGCACTAGCAGCGAGCACTATGTCATCTTGAATAATGTTTCCGCAAATATCAATAATTTCACTTTGGGCTCTTACCGAACAATATTTGGCATTGTTTCTGCATGTTTCCAAGTAGTTTTTTTTATATTATCCCCCTATTCAACTGTAAAATATAATAGATTATGAAAATTTTCTTTGGTATCTAGTTTGCCTCGAAGAGGAGTGTCATTTGTTCGGCAAAAAACTATTTTCAGCACGATTCATTTTTTTAATGTTTTATTCAACGGTAGTATGAACAACATTATTAGTATATAAATTTACTGACAGTGGTTTTTATTCTGCTATTGCCACAATTTTACACCCTTGTTATTAGGTCGCAGTAAAATTTATTCGTTTTAGAGTGGACATAATGAGCCTCAACCTGTGTAGGATGATCAGAGAAATAAACTTTGCAAATATAATTAGAATATTTATAAAATCACAATTTCTATATATTCACGTGTCAAACCTGGAATTCTTCGGGAGTAAATTGAATGCTAATGTATACATTTATTTATAGACATTTATATATACACATATATATTATATTCACTATTCATAAATGTTCACTATGCCTTTAATATTTAAGCTACGCAGTATTTTAAAATTACTGTTTTATAATATACTCTTAATACTTTGGATTATGTGTTTGAGAGAATTGTTTACCACACTGAAGACTAGCATTAAATATAATGCATTAGCCTTACGTAATAAATATATAGTTTTTAAGCTTTTGTTAAATAGTAAAATCACTAAATGTATAGCAGATAAAAATCAAAACAGTTTGCACTTTATTTACATTGGCTATATCCAATACTTACAATATTATGTTTTGCGAATAGATCCATCTGTTTCAAATGAATACAATATTTTGTATTTTTTTATTGTTTCAGAACTTTCGACCTTCATTGAAATAAGAACATTTTCAGTCAAAGTGATATTAAAGTAAGGAAGATTGTTAAAACTTAAGTTAATCAAGGATATTCGTGTGACAATTATGGAACGTTACTCATGAATGTTCATAAAAGAAAGTTTTATTTAAAGTTTGCTTCTTTTGAAAAATCCCACTAATTCTAGTTTATATTCAAAGAACAAATATTAACCAAAATGGCTAACTATGGGATTTCAATGGAAAATCTATATAAAGTGTTCTGTATTTTGCCACCAGTTAATTACACGTATATAATTATTCACAGTCTACCTCTCATGTTAAAAAATGGTGTCCACCGAAAGCAGTGAAATTAGACTGGTCCACTGCGGCCATGCATACAAGATGGCTGACATTGACCTCCTAACGCCTTCAAACACCATCCTCTTCAACATTTCACATTTTAATGATAGAAAGTTAGAATGTTTATACCACTGGAGATAGTGGACAAATTCATAGCACCACAGTTATGTAGGGTTTTTCCTTTAGAATTTGAGGTATAATACAAATTTGCATGGGAATAAATTCATTCAGATGCATAGCTCAAATTCATCGCTACCCTTCTGCCTCGAGTGACCATCGCGGTGCGTTATGGGAGCCCCATTTTTGGAGCGAGTGACATCCTACCTCGTAGTCCTCCACTACTGGATCCAAGCCCTGCAGTTAGTAGGCCTGTGGCACGTGTGCTGCGCGGGTGTTGGCGGTTTCCGGGGCCATCATGAGCACCAGGATCGTCCAGACGAGGTACGGGAGGCTCCAAGGCCTGGTGTTGCCCATGGAAAACCAGCGTCACCTAAAGCCCATCGAGGTATTTTACGGGATACCTTACGCCACACCCCCTGTAAGGTCAAACAGGTTTAGCCCCACGAGGACCCCTTCACCGTGGGATGGGGTTAGGGTGTCGGACAAGCCAGGACCCGCGTGCCCACAAAAGTTACCGGACATTGCCAACGAGACGGCCGCCCTGGAGAAGATGCCGCGTGGAAGATTGGCGTACCTAAAGAGGCTGTTGCCTTATCTCAAGAACCAGAGTGAGGACTGCCTCTACCTTAACATCTACGCACCTGTGCAAGGTAGGGAAAACAGCAAACTATCCACAGATTTTCGTAGGAAGAACAGTATCTATCAGCTACTAGATTTACTCATTTAAAAAATGTATATATTCATAAATCAAATAATGTTATCTGAAGCTGTTGCTTTTGAGAGATATTAATAATATTTAAAAATTAAACCAAAGTATATAGTAAAGTGTTATCAATGTTGGCTGCAAATAAATACAGTATGTTAGAATTTTCTAAGCTGTTCTTCCAACGAAATTCCGACTATAATAGTGTATACGGAGGGAACAAAAGCCGTGATTGATTGGGGAATTTAAAATGAAATGACTCCCCTAGGCCCATGGACTAAAGATGACAATAAATAAAATGCCATTTATATTTTTAGCATAGGGTTATAAAAGACTAAATTTAATAAGTAGGGACGAGAAATGTATCAAAATTTGTATAAAGGAACGATGGGAATACTATAGTGATAAATGATGTCATTTTTCGATGCACCCGAATGAGATCCGAACTTTGACCTACACGTTATCATCAATTTATTTTATTACAACCTTGAAAATTTAAATTACGTAGATCTCGGTGTGGATGCCTTATATAATGAAACACTTAGCTTACTTTAGTTTTGTCCTTATTTTCTACTTTTAATTCATATAGCCATTGTAAAACTTGCTATGTCAAATATATATCATGAAGAGTATTTATTTCCATAGCAGTTACTATATTAACGTTATAAACGAGTCCATAAAACATCTGTAAAATAAACTATTCAATATAGAAAAATGATGCCCCCTCCCACTTTCTAGTTCTTCTATTTATTGTTTAGTCACAATTGAATCAATCTAAGCTCTGAAATAACTAGTAAATATATAAATACTATCTATCTTTTATGGTATAGGGAATACGTGGTAACATAAAGTTCCATGAAAATAGTTATGCATTGTGGAGTGTTTGGGAGGATTTAGAGTTTAAAAGTAACTTATTTACGCTTGTTTGGGTTTCACAGATAAATGTTTATATATTTCTATTAAAAACTATTCAAACTAATATGGAAACATTTCTCCTTTATTTTACTAAAAGCGTTGCATTAAATCTGTTGAAGAATAAATTATCAACATTAACTTGTTTCTCGTGAAGATAGTTATTTCTCCCCGCAGATCCAATAAGTGTAGTGGGATCAACCTGGGAATAAATATATCCTTTCTAAGCCTATTTATTGATTCTACTACTATAGAACCATATAGTAGCCTAATTGACAGAATTTTATTGTACTTATATTACAGATGTCAACGTTTACACAAAATATCGAATGACAGCTACCGTACCTAAGATACATTTGTGTTTGAATACTTTAAGGAAAGAAAATATTCAAGCTACCAGAATAATTTTGTCCTACGCCAATCTGACTAGCACTGACAAGTTTAAAAAACTTTCTTTTCCTCTTAACGCACTTGCCATCAATCCGGGCTACTATGTTTTATAATACAAAAAATAAATATTTTTTGTCAACATTGACAAAGTTGTACATCTACTATTAATGTTATTATTTTTAAGGTTTTATCAATAGACTACCTATCTAAAGTTATTACTTCAGCTCATTTTAATTAACGTATGAATACGCAAAAATATGTCAATTTGAATGAAAGCTAGAGTTTAAAACTTAGATGAAATGTGGAGTGGGAAATATTTTAGAAAAAAATACAACCCTCATCCCAACCACCCTGGATTCAATCCCAGACCTCATTTTAACAGTTAAACTAAACTTGAATATCTGCTTGAAGTCACGTGCTTACTACTATGGGGGAAGCGAAATGAAGGGAACAAATTACACAGTGTAGCGTCATCATTTTTGTCGTGTGTAGGGTATGTGTGTGTGTGTGTCCTTGTCCACAATCATTAATTGTCCACAAGATCAGGTGGCATTTAGTTTGTTTACTCTTATTTCAATACGATTGATCTTTCTGGTTGGATATACAAACTAGTTCTGCACGTCTACTAAATGCAGAATTAAATTTCTTATTATATACTGGTTATTTTATAACAATAAAGCTTGATCATATTATCTTAGATAAATTTGGTATCGTTCTTTTATGAAACGTTTTTATATCTGCCTCGTTTAAGAAGAGTAATAATTTATTTTGTTTTTAATTTACCTATTTTCCCCTGTGCGGAATTTAAATATAGTAGTTAAATGTAAATTGTTTAAATTAAATGTGTTTTTAATTAAATTTGATGTTTTTAGTTTCTAAGGTCACCAACTTAGTCCCTTTTTTCCATACTAAATTAAGATCTTAGATGTCAAAGAAATTTCTTTGAGGCATAGTCAATTCTCTGTAATATATATTATACAAAGAAGAGTTTCCGTGCATTTTCATGTTCGATTCTAACTAGAAGGACATTGAACCAATTTGGATGCGGTAGTTTTTATATCCTCAACATTTTTATATGGAGGATGCTAGGCTTTAACTAATTAAATAAAAATAGATTGATGTTCTTCAAAGATTTTGTCTTAAAGCACACTATTAATGTGGTATATTCCTAAAAATTAGGCCTTTATTTAAAAATCTAAGGAAGTTCATAATTCGGTTTAGTTGACTGTGTTTTATTCATAGATTGTGATTAAAAATAGTATAGTTTCTTTGACTCTTTATATTCGCTTGTAACTATATAACTAGGAAATCGATTTAATTGAGTTAATTTTATGAGTTTAATATGTCTGGAAAGGTTTTAAGTTGTTTATCAAATAACTATGTCTTTATTAAACTAGTTAATGACGTTAAAACCAATACGATTAGTGATTTTTCACATATAACAGGAGCTTAAGTACTAGTGTGTGCTTACTTATAGCTTGATAGCTATTAAATCGATTTTGATGAGGTTTTTGTTTGTATAATAAAGACTATTTTTGGGGAGACGTTAGGCCATTGATCAACTAGATTTGCCATTAAGGTGTTGATCAGTGACGTTAAAGTCAGTTCAATTGTTAATTATTCACAAATTAATTACCTAGGGGAAGTATTTACCTAAAATCCAAAGAGAAGTTCTAGAGATACTTCAATCTTAAATCCACTGAAATATATTTTTGTTTGATGCCTGTTGCTTAAACTATCACACATTCAAACACTCACCAACACTCCCTCTAATTTTCCCATTTTCTTACTGTCTAAATTGCTCTCTCTTTTTTATGTATTATACTAGCATTTTCCCACATCTTCGCTCGTGTTAATATCAGTTTTAAAAATATGTCCATTTAAATGATAAGGTTTCTAATCCCAGAAATTTTAGTTCCTTTCACAGAGAAGAAATAACACAACGTATAAAGTAGATATTACCATTTTTAAAGCTTTGAAGTAGATGAAAGATACATCTTTATACTCAAATAATTCAATCTAGTGGGTTTTTCTTCTGTTTTAAGAATAGCCACACAAAATATTTGTATTAATTGAAGAAATTAAAAGAATAATGTGTAAATCAGGACCTATATGTAAACGGCGTTAGTGGTTTTACATCAGGAGCGAGCAGATACAGGTTGCTGCCAGGACTAACCTAGGAACACGCCACATATAACTAATTGTCTATGGGAGATACACTCGCCAAGGAGATCAAAGCCTTCCCCCTTAATGATCTGTCCTTGCGCCTTATTACTGGTCATCGCGAAGCAATCCTTGATAGTAAATTGCAGGCGTTTAAGCTAGAAGGGCAGGTCTGATGATATACTAAGGGGATTATTGGTATCATGCCCCTTTCTCTCGTAGTGTGATCTGTCGAGACATTCTCCTCTTAAGATTTACATACTATTTACCTGTGAACAGGTCAAATTACGCAACCATAGGTAGGGTCTTTATTCATAACAAAAATTTAGGTTTTTCAATATTAATTGATGAGTGGGCACCCGAAAGGATCAGGTAAATTAAAAAAAACAGTCAGCGTAGTGACTATGATTACATGTATGGAGCGTTATATCTAATTGGTCTGAAATAAAGATGTTAATTTGATTAGCCGATTATTTTTTTGGATCTCAAATATCTAAGCTCTGGAACTACGAAAGAAACTTATTTTTCAAACGATATATATATATATATAGGAATGATTAAAATTTACTATTTCATGTATGTCCTTGATCATGACACATGCCTTAAAATTATTCAAGGATACTTTGTTTTCGTGCTCTGTGAAGATTCCATTGCTAGGTTTTATTAATATATCGAAAAATAAGTCTAGATATGGTCGTTGCACAGGTGGACGTGCAAGTTGGCTAACGAAGAAAGCTTCACAGCTTTGGGTATGTAGGATATTATCAAGCAGGTGTTGACCTCATCAACTATAGTGATTTTCAGAAAGACAGGTTGATTTTGTAGGAAGACTACTGAGAACAATACGGGAGCACCGTCTATGAGCACATAGTTGCTTATGAGATCTTTCAGAGTTCGGTCTGAATCTTAGATAGAGATATTATGCAACACTGTACTCTAATTTTATTACAATCTCTTAGAAGTAATTTTTTTACAGTAGTTTTGCTTTATAACCCTTCTCCGATATATTGCGCATGGTGAGTTGGATATTAGAAAAATTCTAATAGCAAATGCGCTGTTCTGCCCTCTTCTAAAAATGTAGATCCTTTACACGATAAAACCATTACAAAGGCAATAGATCCCTCAAAACTGAAATTACTCAAGAATTAATTAGTTATAAAAGTATTTCTTTTATTTTCGTGTACATTTTATATAACACATTTCCTACTTTATCTCTAACACTATAATACCTGTACTTTTATGTCTACGATAAGTTGTACTGTATTTAAAAGAAGCTTGTTTAAATTCAAAGTTTGTAATAGAAGTGACCGGTCATTTATCATCTCACTCAAATAGTATTTATAGAAAACATATGCTTATAAATTGTCTGGTTGAATAAGATGCAAGTCCTAACGAGTTTTGTCTGATAGATAACTTAGCAATTTTGTTGAGTCCACTTTGACATGCATTAAAACTATTTTCGTTGAGGTCAAACCTGTCTACCTATTTCTCTGTTTTTATGTTCAATAACTTCAGAAATGTATTCCCTATGGTTGAGCCAAAACGTGAGAGGATCATCCACGCTAAAAATAATAATATTATGGAGGGCAGCTCCGAGTGAGGAAGAAAATATACACAAAGTGACTTGTTTTAAAGTACTGCTATATGGTGCATCATCCTTTAATATTACCAGCGCTTTGCAAAATAATGTATATGTTGCGTGGGCTACGTCACTCAGAGTACGTAAGTTTTGAAATGAAGTTGGACCTTTGATGACATAGAGCCACATTCTAAAATAATAGTACACTGATATATCTGGATGTACGTTATATACCCAGCTTACGGGATCACCCATTACTACTCCAGGGTGTTCCTTGGCAAAAACAAAACTTGCTTTTGGCATGGGAATTTCTTAATTTTCCAATGATGATATGAAGCAAACTAATTGTAAGTAAGCCTTTTTGCAAAGGTATATGAACACACAGGTTTTAGTGATGAAGCTGAAAGTTATTACAGGGAAAAACTGGAGGCCAACATAAAATAACTCTGCTACGTCACTAGTCTGACACATTATATAAGTCAAAGACTTTTCAAGGTGGAAACTATCCAACATGTCAGGGCTCACAAACCACTTGTCTGGTAGCAAACCTTCTCGCGAGGCTCCTCTAAGCCATCACGGCTGTGTCCTTTGACCGTACCAATGCACATTACATGCGTAGCGGGCAATTTGGGGACCGATGGCCATGTGTCTGCCGTCAACACTATCATCAACAGCCAGCTGGGAAAGAACCCCACCTTGAACATACTTCCATAGGAATAATCCTAAGGAGGGCTTTAACCTATGTGACCTTGTTTGGGCCCTCGAAAGAGGCCAAGCATTTATCCTCAGGAATCAACCCAAAGAGCTTTCGGCTTGAGTTGCCTAATGGATATAAGTTCCAAGACCAGAAATTCCAAAACACTCTTCATCAAACTATCTATCTAACTAACAGCTCAAGATGTGAACATAAAAATAGAACCTAGAACGGTTTAGGGATATTTACCTGCACACAAGGGATTTTCTTACAAGAAATATAATTTACAATGAAGTTGTAGTGTTATGTATAGTAATCAATGTAAGTTACTTTGTTTTGTTGTAGATAATGTATTTGTTAATGACTTTCATAGCTATATTCAATGTATGTTACACTCTATAATTTTTATGAAAAATGTGTTGTTTGTTATAATCTGTAAGCTTTTTTTTACACAATCCTGGAAAATACGCTATCAAAAATGTAAACGTAATTTGTGGAATTTTCTGCATAATAATCTAATACACATTATATACATTATTGAATCAATATATCATATATATATATATATATATAAGAGTTTTATTAAATTAATAATATCATATGTATGATTTATTATTATATACTTTATATAATGTATTTTAATAAATATATACAATATTGAATCAATATATTTATGTATTTTATTGAGTTAATAATATACATATATACAATTTATATATATAATATATGGTATATATTAGAATATCCTATAAATAACATACATACATAAATAATAGCAATGTTCCTTACAGGATAGGAAATAATCCATACAATTAGCTAAAAACAACAACGGCGTACTTAATCCATTCTCACTACATTTCTCAACTTTCCCCTATCCTTGGATACTCCTCTCGTTTCAACAAAATCCATACACCGAGTCGTTCTTAAAACTCTTAATATTTATCTTTTCCACACATTCGTCAATATAATTTACCTACTTCTACCTTCTTATACACACATTTTCTACCTTCATACATATTTTCTTCCTCACTCGATCCAAACACATTCTCTCATCATGCCCAAACCAACGTTATATGCTTCTTTCACACTGACATATTGGATTACCTTTAAAACCACACTCCTTCAGTATTCATTCATTTCTGACTGTTTATACGAATTTTTCCACATACATTTATTAATATTAGTTACATTTATAGTGATTTAATAAGGATAGTTATAATAATAATTAATTATTCAAGGAACACCCAATAAACAATAACAAAAGTATCTGATTATAAATGAAAAGATAATAAGTGGTATGAAATATAAGGAAAAAGTTAAAGATAGAAAAATGTTGATTACCAAAAAACATATTGTGATTATAAGAATTTGAATAGTTATAGATAATAACAAGTCTGAATAAATATATATTACATTATATAGGAGAAAAGATATAATGAATAGAATAATGGTAAGCCTATAGCAATGAAAACTTTACAACTTTAAAATTCTTATTAAGGATTGTGAAATCTAGTAGAAAAAGAACAGGTTAAATATGGAATAGGTTAAAATACAAAAAACATATTAAAATTAGACAATATAGTACAAATAAAAATCACATATTCTAAGGTTACATGTTAATGAATAAAACTTTAACAAGTAAGATATATTAATTATAGAACAAAGCTACATTAAGTTTAAAGGTAATATTATGATAAATCCAGAGTTGTCAAAAGGAAAAGTTAAAATTTAACCAATGGTAATGAACAGGAAACTTTGGCAAAAATTGTTTAGTAGAGATTATAGACGATAATTATAGGTGAGGACTTGAAACAGAGTCGAAATTATGTAGAATACGAAAATTGATACAGAAAAGTTGTTGAATATATAAGTGTTCTTTAGCTGGTTTTTAGTTCCTCTACTTAATCCTTGAATGCCAGAGGGCCGGTTGACTTACTACATGTTTCAACGTATAAACGCCATCATCAGGTCTCTAAATTAGGATTAGATGTTGTCCTTGTTACTCCAAAGGTGTAATAGTTTGAATCTCCGAGATTTATCGACTCCTCTGTCTATTTCACCATCCATCCTTACATTTTTACAGAAAGTTCCTCTCAGATACAAAAAAAACTTTTTTCAATCAGTTTTACATTTATACTAAGTTTACAATCATTTCCTGATCCGTCCACATCCAAATCAATCACTTTAGCTTTGGATACATTTATTCAAAGATGCATTCTGCCTTTAGCCACATTCGATTGATTTAATGCATTCTGAAAGTCACTTTAACTCTCACCAATGAATACGTCATTATGTGCATATAGCAGCTTTCTCACATTAACACTGTCCATAATTATGTATACCAACCACGTTCTCCAAAATTTCATTCATTCACTAATCCATGAATGCATTTAAAAATCATGGAAACATAACACATCCTTGTCAAAAACACGTTTTTTTTTGTCAAACAATTATCTCATTGGCCCATTGATAGTGCAACTTTTCTTCCTTCCTTCATACAATGCCATAATTGCATTTACTAACCATGCATGCACACCATACTTACATAACATTCAATAATATATTCATATTCAACCGATCTTACGCTTTCTCCATATCTACAAATGCTTATCACATCTGATTCATGCATTTCCTATCTGACACGTAATCACATTACACATCCCAAATCTTGTCTACAGTTTTTTCACACACTTTATTGATTAATACTTTTTCATAATTGTGACTGGAACTATCAACAAACAAATTGCCCTATTATTCTTACAACATTCATTCTTAATGCCTTTGATTCTGTACAAATGAACAACGACAGTATTTTTCCAGTGTTTGGGAACATGAGGAATCCAAGCACAAAAATGGAACAACTCACACAATCTGGTAAGTAGTACAATATCCCCACATTTAAGCATTTCACTGGTGATCTCATTTACACCCACATATTTGCCCTTCATTAACACTTTTGTAGCTTTATAACAACTCAACTTTGTAATTTATTTCACTCATCATAACATTTCCCTATTTTCTGATAATTTATCCATACTTTCACATACAAATACCCGAAATACTCCCTTCGTCACTCTCTTATACTGTTTGAATCCCAGATAATATCACCACATTAATTCTGAATGCCATAGATCTTTTATTGGGCCCCTGGTTTCTTTTTCTTAGTCCACTTACAGAACAGTTTTTTATTTCCATTAAAATCATTCTGCATTCTTTCTCCTTATTTTAATTTCATTTGCTCCTTACACACCTTTACTACTTTATTTGCATTCATCCTTTTTTATTTGTATTGTATTTTTTATTTGATTTGAAACGTTTTCTTTCTCTCTTCACAACACTCATCCATTTGTATGATTATTTTATCTCCCCAAGTTTATTCAACCTGTTCTTTCAACCATGCATCTCTTTTTATTTTTTCCAACACTACAGCTACACACACATATACTTTGTGTATTCAAATATGGCTTCTTTTTTTGTTCTCTGCACTTTATATGTCATTAGCATTATTTCGATATTCTATTCTTGCTCTCGTAAAGTTAACTTTTCGGCCAGCATTATTTCATATAGCATTCTCACTCTTTTACCCTGATATTTTTCCACTCTCCCTCTTTCTTTCTTTCTTAATACTAATTCCTCGTAACATTCCCAGCTAATTCAACTAACAGAGATCACTAGGACGTGATCCGTTCCCCATTCAGCTCCGCGCACAGCCCAATTATTATTTACTAAACTTCTAAATCTCTCATAATACACCAATCATTTAATAATAGTACTTGATTCCTCTTTTTTAGTGTATAAAAGTGAATATCTTGATACTTAAAGCATGAGTTAGGCACAAATAAACCTTTTTCTAAACACAGAATCAATAACTCCTTATCATTCACGTTCATCCTTCGTTTACCATACTTTCCCGATAATATTTTTGAATTCTCTCTTTGGGTAACCACCCAATCTTTCATATCTCTTAACTATGTTATTCTTTCATCCAGTTTACATGCATTTAGGACTTCATAAAGGTAGTTCCAAAACTTCAATCTCAAATTATTTTATTCACTCTCTTCCGGAGCATAACCAACAACCAATATAATTCTACGAATTAATATTTTCATACGTGCCTATTAAAGTCTAAATGACATTAATAGCTGACACCTTCTGACATACAGCATAGTTGTTGGGATTAGGATTAAACCTATTCTCTGACTTCACCTTACCTACTCATCCACACCTGACCACAGTGTCAGGCTACCATCACACATCATCAGAACACATTCCTCTTTTCTTCTGGCTTCACAACAAATAATATCAATACAACTTACAATCATTTTCTCTAACAGTTCATTCACCCCAACACACACTCATCTTACATTCCATGTTCCAATATTCCATGCTCTCGCTATCTTTGCCAGCAGAGGGTTCATTCTGTTTGAAACTCAGCTTCCCATTAGAGCTTTGGTCATCCAAGGTTAATATTATACTGTTTATTTTAGTAATTAGTTTAGAGTATATCGGGTTACTAACCTTGATCGTACCCGTGCCCATGACAGTACTCACTGCTTAGGGTAAGAATGCACATTTTAGCCAATATACCTCAAGTACCACAATTGCTCAGTCTGGCACTGAGAGCACTTGCAATGTTCAGACAAACCAGTATCCCTACTGTAGAGACTGCCTTGCCAGTCAGTATACCGTTTCCCATTTAAATACCTCTAGGAGGTATGACAGTACACCGACAAACTATATATATGGTATGGTGGTGCACCGACACATATACATATTTGTACATTATATATTATTGAATCAAAATAAATTATTTTAACAGAAAATTTACTCTGTAGCTTATGTTTTTAAATAATTTGATCAGTAGCTAATTATAAGTACCAAAACAAAATGTTCAAACCATCAACAAAATTAAAAATTTAAAATAATAAATGTTAAAATCTTCCTTTTTTTGGGGCATATTATATAGATAATATTTATATTTAAATCCATACATATAATAAAACATTAAATCTGTCTGTGCCTTTGATTCTGTATTATTCCAGTAAACTTAAAAAGTACTAGTTTTATCAAGACGGGACAACCTTTTTTTTTACTCTTTATTTTTCATAATACAGGTAAGCTATATACCAGAGATCTCATCAGCGAGCGATGCAGTGTTGGAATAACTGACAATTAGTCTGATTTGTAACAATATTCAAATATGTTATCATTTAATGTATACATCGTCTTTGTATGTTTCCTTGGCAACGAGGGCTTAGGGCAAGAATAATAAACCAATATGTAACCTTGTCAACAAGGACTTTGAAAGTATTTTCAATTATTTGATGCATTCACATTACAAGGTAGATGTTTCTTTGACCAATAACAAATAAACATAATTAAACTGTTGCCTTGCATGTGATAATTGATTTACATATATAAATCATAGTTTATATTCTTACATAGCATTTAAAAGTATACCACGTATATCATCATACAGTGCACAGTTCATATATAAAATACGATTTATATTGAAATGTAGTGATTGAAGTCTAATATAAAAATATGTCTTTTATCATTCATAGCAACACTATCTCCACGTATCACAACCACTTTAATTGTTCCTACATTTAGGCCCTTAACTTAGGTAATATTTCATTTATTTTTATGGTTTGACGTGTAAATTGTGAGAAAAAAAAATCATAATTTTAAATTAAATATTTTATGGCTCGTTGTAATAGTGCCTGTGAGTGCAAATAAGATAGGTAAGGATTTTCTTCTTAATTTAAAGAATTAATTAACTTATTTTATGGTTTTTCCTGTAAATTAGGTTTATTTGGTTTATTTCTCTGATAGTACTGTACATCCGAACATGTTCTTTTTATTAATGTATTTACGTAAGCGCCCCACTGTTCACGTGCTTTCATTTGCCTCTTTAATTTAGGTTACTTTTCAACAATTTTAAGGTTTTTAATCTAAATTGTATTTATTAAACTTTGTTCCTTTGTGAATAAATTAAAACCGTTACCTTTAGGTTTCATTTCAGCAATGATTCCACGTAATATATCCTCTGTTAACGTAATTGAATTTGTTTCTTAGATTTAAGTATTTTTTAGCTATTATTTGATTTTTCATTTAAATTGTGTTTATTAATTTTGTCAGTTTGTTAGTAAATCTTTGGAACATTTTTTTCCACGTAAGAGAGCCACTTTTAGAGTGTTTCTACTAGCTTCTTGAAGGTTAGTGTTTTTCAGTTTTTAAATTATTTTGTTTATTATTATATTTTTAGTTTTATTTCTTTGAAAAAACATTAAGGCAATTTTTTATGGTTCATTGCAACAATGCTTTCATGTAAGAGAGCCCCTTTTAACGTGCTTGCATTTGTATCTTAAATTTAAGTATGATTTCTGTCGTTTTAGGCTGTTACTTGTGAATCAGATTTATTTAGTTTTGTTTCTTGATAATAAACCAATAGAAAATTTTAATTTGGTGGGATAGGGTCCTTACTATACAGGGGTTTGTTTGATTAACTACATTTTTGATACTTTGATAGTAGATCTATACATGTATTAAACTCATGGATTATCAGCATATGGTAGGTGACCTGGCGGTCTAGGGGTAAGGTGTCAGACTTCTGTGCTGGGGGTCTAGGGTTCAATCCTCGGTCCCGGCATGGATTTATCTGATTACCAAACCCTTCCTTCACCTCTGACAAGACATCTTGTGAATGTGGGGAATGCCAGGCCTCCACCGTGGTTCAGATTCCATGTTAAACTGTAGGTCCTCCATTTCATCTCACAATCACCCTATCATTACACATTAGCGTAAGTGCGTATAACCCGAACAGGTAGTAAGACGCGGTGCTAATAATAAATCAGCATATGGGAATTTGTATTGAGATTCCTTTTTTTTTCTGGTTAGTATAAAACATAAGAATAACAAATAATAAATATGTAGGAGGGTTATCTGCATATCTGTTTGTAAAAAGTACTCATCTGATTGAGATGGTATTTATTTATTGCAACCCTACTACTTATTTTATAGGAAACCACTGTAATCCTTATACCATCCTAATATCTCATCAGTGACCGAAGTAATGTGAATTGCATACGCAGTGAACATTTACCACAGCTAGTATATACATAAGATGGCACGTTATATGAGCTAGTTTGTGGAGTGGCAATGGTTCGTGATGAGTACTTTTTTCTACATGAATTTTCATACGAGCATAAAATACTGCTCTTGACTATTTTTAATTCCTTTCTAGCATGTTAAGCTGTCGAATTATTTGAAGTATTGTTTAATGCGAGCGAAGCTACAGGCAAATAATATTATTTACCAAACTGATTTCATTTTCCAAATAATTGATATAATTTTAGAATATTATACAAAATATAAGTATTTTTGACAAACGTTTCCCAAAAGTATTTTATTATTATTTCTATTTTCGTCAGAAATGAGTTAAATAATTTTTGTTTGTTTTTTATACATTTGATGTTACTTATCTATTTTATAGTTTGAAATGGCTTTTATCAATAATTTTAAATACAGTCATACGCTCTAATTAGTAAATTAGTTTCAAGGTTAAAACGAGTTATATGTATAAGGTTAAATTTACCACATAAACTATCTTTTTTTTTTTTTTCAACATTGATAAATGGTTATTTTGTTGCACCAGTTAAGACACTAATCACAAGTAAGGAACACTTTAGTTCATTCCCATAGTTTTGGGTGCTCAATGAACTCATTCTTTCCGTTCTTCATCGTGTGATGGGAGTATTATTCACTAAAGTTTGTTGATATCTTTGGTAGAAAAGCTATCTAATATTGGAGTATAGTTTAAAAAATAGTTTATCCTTAACAAATTTTAATAAATAAAACATTTAGACGTTTATGTTAAGATAACTAACGTTTTACTTGAATGTTTTTTTAAATTTTATTAATAATATCAAAAATACATTTTTTTTAAATGTTATAGTAAACGTAACTGATATATCACTCTTCTGTAAAGTAGAACATTTTCGTGCTTGAATTCACTATTGTATCTTTCATAAGATAGAACCATTGTGTAATTTTTTAAGGTATGACTGTCACCTCTCAGGGTAATCAAAGTGTACATTTTCTTGTGAATGGAAGGTTTTTCTTGCATATTAAATCGTGAATATACAAATATTTTTACGTTTTTCTTTCAATAAAATAACAAAAGAGTTTTCTTGCTTGTAAAATTAGCCTAATTTACCACTCATGTCATAATACAATAACAAAGCATGCTTAGAAAATAAAGTATCAAAAACGCAAATTAAAGATATTTATTTTTTATTCTGATAAGCTATGGTGAAGATAAAATCTATTACGAGTACTAGATACACCGAAAGAAGAAAAGCCTTAAATTATGTCTCATTATTGATCGGTGGAGCTACCAGGTGCACTCAATTTATCCTGAAAGTTGTCTTATCTTGACCAATTACATGATGGCTCTATTTTATAACATACACCTTAGGGGACCCAATCAAAGTAAACTTCCAGGGAAAATGGAGTGTACACATTTAATGTCAATCCAGAGTTATTTTAAAAGCACTAATAGCCTAAAATATTATACATCGCATTGCAATTTTATTATTTACCTCTTTTGTTTATTAAAATTACTGGAGAATATATGTAATTATGAGTATGCCTATTTAGTTATGGGAGTTTACTTAGTTAACTATTTCATAATATTTACTGCCGATGACCAATGACCATACTTGTGCGCTAGTAGAAACCCTCTCCCAAGTAGTTCCAGATAGTTTGGGGAAGTTGAGTTGGGTGGGGGTGGGACCATTTGAAGTCTAGCACTAATGTGTATCCCTCATCGGAAGGGTGATTCTATAGCCTCAATGGTCCCGAAGATACGTATGGGGATGCTAGGGAGGAGCGTGGTGGGGTTAGTATCTTATGTTAAAGGGCATAACTAGTTTTATTTAGCTATGTCCATGCGAAATTGCAGCTCAATCGATGTAGTGGTTGCTGAGATTCTTCCGGGGGATTTTGGGGGTGGCTGTGAGGTGGGATTGGGTATGTTTAAAGTCCAGCACCTGTGGGTGCCCTTCACTTAAAGGGTAGGTCAATAGCCCCTGTGGTTCAGGATATACGTCTCGGGGTGGAGGGGGGGAGACAGGAAGTGAGTTTGATGTTTTAGGTTAAGCAGTATAAGTATTTTTATGATCCTATCCTGAACGTTTGAATTATGCCAATGCAAAATTACAGCTCAATCGTTATAGTGTCTTTTGAGTGAAACATTAAAGTCGATTTATAGCACAAACACGACAGCTTCATTAATTCATAGTGTAGTAGTAGACTTTTTTGTTTATTTTTAGTATTGATTTATTCGACGCTTTGCAAGTATTTCACAATATTTGACCTGTAGATTTATAGCTAAGTTTCGTGGTTAGTTAGATTAGAGTTTGTCTCGTAGGAATATTATAAACATATGTTTAGATATTTTGAGAGGGGTGCCAAGTATCACTCACCAAAGAAGATGGGGTATCAAAGTCACAGCACCTACATTTTTTCGGACATTGATTGCCCATAGAATTAATTTGATGATACATTTTATATCAAAACACAAACACCATTCTAAAAATGGAGCAAATCACAAAACTTATCATAACATGATTTCCAAAATTCTATCTTTACATAAGCCTCTAGATAAATTATTGTAATGTTGATAAAAACTATATTAAAATGGATATTGACTTTCTATGTGCACGAGAAACTAAAAATGTTGGGCTTAAAAATTGATACTTCCCCTTGTATGTATATCTGTCTGACTGTCTTTCTGTACTCATATATATCTATATCTCTATGTGCCTGTTTGACTCTCTTTCAAAATACTTGTGAGTGTACATCTGCCCATCTGCCCTTTCATCCACTGATCTATGTATTTGTATATGGGGCTATAGCTGAAACTGTAATAGCTTTTGTTCACACTTAATATTTAGTTGTTATGTAGGTATACTTTTGCTATCCAAACAAAATTAATATCTTAGCCCTAAAGTTAAGGGTGGTTTTTGAAAAAAACAGAACTTTTAGAAAATTACTTTAACCACTTTGTTCATATTGGAGTTTATAGGAGTGTTTGTACTATACCAATATACCTACATGAAAACATGGGTACATTTCCTATAGATTCGAAATTACTCATTCTGACTCAATTCGCTTGGTTGGTGACCTGGTGGTCTAGGGGTAAGGTGTCAGACTTCTATGCTGGCGGCCGGGGTTCAATCCTCGGTCCCGGCAACAATTTATCTGATTACCAAACCCTTCCTTCACCTCTGACAAGACATCTTGTGAATATGGGGATATGCCAGGCCTCCACCGTGGTTCGGATTCCATGTTAAACTGTAGGTCCTTCATTTCATCTCACAATCACCCTACCATTGCACATTAACGTAAGTGCATAAAACCCGAACGGGTAGTAAGACGCGGTGCTAATAATAATAATAATTCGCTTAGTTAAATGACTATGCATATAGTACCAACAGGTATTAATTCGTGGAGGAAGATTAGTATTATCTCTAATAAGATATGCCAAAAACTATGACGTTTCAAACACTCAAACATGTTCATATTATTTCTTATAGCAGGGAGAGAAGAGGGCTAGGAAAATTACAGTCACACAAGGAGTAGTGGTAAAAACTAATGTATGGATAAGAATTGAAAGAAAACCAAGAGTAATGAGAAAGGGTAGCAAACATTAACTGAAAAAGCAATTTGAACTTAAACTTAAATATCCGACTGTTCGAAAGACATTTGCTCTGGTGTGTGATAGGCAATGTTGAAAACATCAACCTTTTACCAGTTGAAGATAGCATAATTTACATTTGTGTAGAGAGGAAGTGGGAAATTTTGTCATTAAAAAACAAAATTATTTTTACCAAACTTGAATTCAAATCTTATTTCCCCGTCACAAGTAAACCTGATGAGATCATTCAATTAAGTTAAAAATGACAATAAAGACACGGGAATTGGATTTGATTCATTTGGAATGTGTGCCAATACTCTGTCACTGAGCCATCCAAGTTCATCTCGTATAAAGGAACATCTTTACTAGTTGTGTTTGACTGAACATGTGGACAATCATTATGTATTATTTTGTGATACGCATTGATTAATGCAGATAAACAAGATTGACGCCTTGACTAAATTCTAATTTCTGGATTACTACGTACGTTTTTCTTATTTAATTTTAATTAGTAAATTACAAGCATGCATATCAACTAATTATGTAATCAATTGTCTTGGCACTAGTCCATTGGTCGAGTAATTTGTTAGATCTATCCCCAGAAATTTTAATAATGAATTTTTGATCTTGAATCGCCTTAGTCGTCCTTCAATGTTGGTAAATATAAATGACGCCTTTACAAAGCCTTAAAGGTAGCGTGTCAGTGTCATTACCCACATGACTTACGTTGGTAAATTAATGTTGAGCTTTTACTTCGCAGTTCTTTGTTCGGTCATTGTTCTTTTAATTAAATGCCAACCTTTGAAGTGACGCCTATATCCTATCGTTTTGATGTAGTTAGTTCTTTTCTAAACATTTTTAAAGGGACTCCACTTTCCCTTCAGCCTATCTGCCCTTCCTCTTTGCCAGATGAACGTGTGATTTTCTCTCTCATTCCATAGAAGCACTTTATCAGATTACCTTGATGATATAAATTAAATGTACACATATAAAAAAATATTTCTATTTATTATTATGCTATTTACATTAAAGTCAATAACTATAAGAACATTAATCTTAACCACCCATTAATGCGCTCTCCCTCACACATTCACACACATATATTCATGTCATAAACATTATTATTATTATTATTATTATTAGCAACGTGTCTTAA
The DNA here is from genome assembly GCA_901482245.1 of Timema douglasi. Lineage (NCBI taxonomy): Eukaryota > Metazoa > Arthropoda > Insecta > Phasmatodea > Timematidae > Timema > Timema douglasi. The sequence continues at coordinate 154,651 of CABEEJ010000406.1, read as the reverse complement.
TACCCGTTCGGGTTATACGCACTTACGCTAATGTGTAATGGTAGGTTGATTGTGAGATGAAATGGAGGACCTACAGTTTAACGTGGGATCCGAACCATGGTGGAGGCCTGCATTCCCCACATTCACAAAATATTTTGTCAGAGGTGAAGGAAGGGTGTGTTAATCAGATAAATCTGTGCCGGGACCGAGGATTGAACGCCAGCCACCGGCACAGAAATCTGATACCTTACCCCTAGACCACCAGGTTACCCCATGTCATAAACATACTCAATTCAAAACAACTATCTTACCCTCACACATATTTATAGTATATGTCATAAACATTATTTCTCTTTCACACATGTAAACACTTATAGGCGTTTGACAAATATATGTTCTAAATTTCTATCCCACACATGTGGCTCATAATATTTTTGTCCTCTCCCATACAGTTGCGTAAAAACAGTATCTCTCTCAAATATACACAGATATAAACATATATAATCAATTCAAAATCATTGAGTTTTCAATACACATTTTGGCTCATTTTATCAAACATCGGTGCCCAATGAAGTAACCAAATAGTAGATAAGCTCAGTAGGTCCACGTACTTTTATTGTTCTTTCAATTCTTATTAATATATTAAATATTTCACTCATATCCAAGCCTTTGATTTTATTAAATTGTTTATATTGTTTTGTTTTGCCATTAATGAGTGATTATAATATTTTTAGTGCTAAACATAATACTAAATTTAAAAGTTAACTTTTAAATAGATTGCGCTAGATTTATATATATATAAACGACTCAATTTTCAACAATATGGTACTTTAAGTACCAAAACATTTTTGAATGAAGTAATTCCAGCATCCTGATAGGTGCGGTTTTCACAAAGTAGTAATGGGACAAGAAAACAGATAAGAATTAGATAATTCCTCGTTACTCAATTACTTTTTAACTCGTTTGGCAGGTATTAGCCTCAAAATTTAAATTTTATACTTTATACTTCATTACCTATTTAAACTTAAATCATTGTTAAATCAAAATAATATTTTGGATATATAAAAGTATTTGTAGCATCGACACACAATTACCTCATTAGAATGTGTTTTGGCAGATGTTAACCCCGAATTAAAATTTTATACTTTTACCTCTCAATATATTTGAAGCAAACTTTGTTTTATCCACACCATATTGTACATCTCTAAATATTTTTTGTAACAACATCTTTATCGTGTCTAAAATTATTTTAGACTTGTCTGCAACTTGTGTATGGTCAAGTTGTTGATGCATTTTTAATTTCATGTTAATTGTTTATACTTGACAATATGTTTTTCTACCTAAAGTAAAGCCTAATCACATATTTTAGATTAAATTTCACTGAATACATCTACCAACTTACTAACTGCTTAAATTATAATATTTACTTCTTTATATTTATCTATAGAGCAATCTATATAAGTCTTAACTTTTAAATTATAACCACTCCTTACTTTAAACCAGTTTAGAATTTATTCTAAAATGTTATAATCCTAAATGGTAAATGTATCACTTTTGGTCTCCATTTCTGTCTGTTTTATGAAACGTATGCACATAAATGTTTATGATAATGATTCACTTGATAAATTACCCCGGTTTACAAAACTTCCTATCAATTAATCATGAACAAATAAATAAATATGCATTATTTTTAAATATTCCTAAACCAAGACTTTTCTCAAATAAATTACAAAATGTATGTATTTTGAAAATAACCCTATCAAATTCATGTATTTTATTTCAATTATCTAATAGACTTGGTAGAGGTATGACAAATATATAAGTGAATCCTTTACTTTGAATTTATTTTCTTTAAAATATTTTCAAAATATTCTTATTTTAGTTTTGAACACTATTCATTAATCAAATCGATAAAAATAGATATCAAAGAGAAAGAAACAATTGTAATATAGGATAAAAGAGATACAGTGATAATAAATCCTGGATGAAAATGAACTCTAAAAAGTAATAAAGTCCGAGTATGGATATGAACTTATAACAGAGTTAATAGTATAAGATTAACGCAAAAGTATTATTATACAACATTATTATACTAAAGAAATAGAAAATATTTATTAGACTAATTGATCAAAATGAAAGTTAATGAAAGTTAATAAAAGTTAGAATACTATACTTCACATTATCAAAAGGTTATAAACACATTAAAAATGTGAGTCAAGAAATAACACAAATATAAACAAAAAACACATCTAAATTCATGTAATATAGAACCTGATTTAAAACTGGTATTAAAAATGATGTAATGATAATAAGGTGCTTAAATAAGGTTAAAATATAAACTTGTAAAAGTAGAATAATAAAAGTTAACTGAGTTAAATAAGAATAGAAATTTATTTTGTCTAAAAAGATTTTGAGTTAACATTTATCTCATATTACAGTAAGTACTATCATCACAAATTCATCAAAATACATGCCATAAAGAATATGAACTACAATTGGAGTTAAAGCATATGAAATGAATAATATTATACGTAAATAAGGTTGAGATTTAAATTTGTAAAAAATGAAATAGAAAAGTTGAATGAGATTAACAGAGAATTGAAATCTATTCTTATCTTGAAGTATTTTGAGTTCCCTTGTTCCTTGTATTTCTGGAAGTGAGATTATCACAAATCCGACATGTTTCGGAGCTACAACGGCCCCATCCCCAGGACTGAATAACAAAAAAGAGAATGCAAGTTGCAGCACAAAGCCAAATGTTAGCTAATACAAACCAAAGACAAAGTTAATTAAATGATTTAAGTTAAAGTGGAAAGTTGATCGTAGAAAATGAAATGACATATTTACCATAAGTGGATCCTGAATGAGTTCATCCAACAGCGAATAATGATAACTATGGATGCCCTATAATATGTGACCACCGATGTGAATCATAAATACTGCTCATCCAGGTAAATAATATACTATATATAAAAAAAGTTCAAACAGAAATAACAGTTTGGTATAGGTGCTACTCTCGCAAAGGTCTTGACTGCCGATAAGGTTGAGATTGAGGTTTGATTCCGGTTGGGTGTTCCGAGGATGGTTTTTTAAAATAGTTTCCCATTATTTCTTCAAGCAAATTCGGGTACAATTCCTCTAACATTCAACCTTACTTGTTCCTAACTCTTCCCCATAATTAGAACATAAGTGTACAGCCCAAATGGGCAGTAATACGCAGTGCAAAAAAAAAGTGCAGTGTAAGGGAGTAAAATAGTTTTAATGTCAAGGCATTGACTACAGGTGTTCCAACCTATTGTTTATTACACTATTTGCTTTACTTCATTTAAAAAATAAATTGTAATCACTATGATAACGTTCATCACTTAGTCGTCCATTGTAGCTTGTATGAAAGTTGTCTGTGTCTTGTTTTGCTGGGCAGTAACAATCATTCGTTTTGCTCTACCTGCGAGCGAAGTGGGCACTCTTGCTAACACGGTCAAAACACACCCTACTAAAATGCATTGTTTGTGGTGGCAACAATTAAAACTCCTTTTTGATCCCCCTCATTTACCCCCACTCCAACTTTATGACTAAATGAGAATCGCTGTTTTCACGAGAATTTTGTTTGGTAATGTTTTGTTTTGTAAATTAACGAACCAAGCATGGACTTTTTTTTATTGGTTTTTATAAACCTGAAAGTAGACTATTTTAACTACCATGCTATTAGGGAAAGTTTTTATAACCATTAAAATTGGCTGGGTAGGTATATAACAGGGCTATTTAATAAATTGCTGTTTATTAGGGATGACGTGTACTTGAAGGAATATATTCTTTCATCATGGTATTTATTTTTATAATACAAGTTATGAATGGTCCAAACATGAAAAACAAGCCTCACATATCTTTAAATATTTTATTTTAAACATTTTAAAAGCTAGATTTATTTTAAACTTTTAAAAGATAGCTCTATTTGTTTATGGAGTCTCGGTTTAGAATTTGCGGAATTTACCTTAACCGGTCCAATGGTGTAGTGGTCAGTACACCTGGATAGGAGTCTAGGGGTCCCGAACTTGATTCCTGACAGATACCATGGTATTTTTTACCAAAAGGGGGACTACCACAACGGTCACCAGAGTTTTGTTAGTTAGGCTTAAGTTATGTTTAAGTGTTTCCATTTGTTACACACCCTCATAGTCGTTATCCCCATCACCTCATCTCATCTCATCGGGACATGGAAAGAAGCTCCAGAAAAAGAATGTACGATTAGTAGATTCAGGTGCCCCCTACCACCCCCCACCTCCCCGGGCAACAGTTCATAACATAAGTACAATCTGGTCTTTCCACAACTGGCCTACGGATGATGTAGCGCAGACACGAAATAAATATATACATATAACTTAACTTAATCTAGACGTGCAATCGTTCAGAATAAACGTCCTTGAAATTGAGCTTATTTTATCTTTATAGGCAATTTTTACAAAACTATGAAACTTTAAAACTGTAAGACTTTTGGATTCTTAGTGACACGTTGATACTTTCTACCTTCATTGTAGTGTAAAATTAATTTTATAATAGCTACTGATTTCTAAACATAATATTTCTCCACATCTGAAATCCATTTCAGATGTCTGTAGATTATCCTCTGGAACAGAAAATTGGTCACTTAATCAGTAGTGTACGTACTGCTGGTGAGATTAATTAGCTTATGACTCTTTGAAGAGTACGTAGTGCCAAAACATAATGGAAGTTTTCACATAAGATTATAGTAGTTGACAGTTTTATGTCGAGGAGTCACTTCAGAGGTCTTGGTTTTTATATTATGCCTCGAAAAACGTTCCTTGTAGTATAGTGTGTTTTCATAAAAGGACAATGTAGAAGAGGTTTCTGTTTAATATATTTTTTAGCGTAATATAGAGCTAATTCTCATATTATGGAAATAACTATAAACTTATACATTCTGTAAGCCCCACTAGAATTATTTCTTCCCCTCTAACGCCTCTCTGGTCCTCCTGAGCAGTCAAATCTCACCAACCACTCTAATATTCATTTGTTAGCACGAGTATATGTACAGAGTAAAAGTCTAATATGTCTGTTAGAATTTTACTCTCGTTTTAAAGTATAAACATTTTTTTGTAAAAACTTATTATGTTACTAAATAAATTTCCATTGCTCACGTTGATCTATCCTCTCATTCTAGCCATTTTAATCCTTATTCTATGCATACGTCATTTAAAACATAATTCACACAACAATTCAATGTCTTAAAACGGAAATTTCCTCGGCTATTTCATAAACACAAGGCGATACTTGCACTGTCAGAAGGAATAATTGTATTTTTCATTGGTCTAGTGTGATGGTGATGAGGATATCAGGGATAGAATCCCGGTTGAGTGTAATGAGGTTTACTCAACAATTTTCCACTTATAGTCCAGGCAAATGCGGATGCATGTCGTTATAATTTGTGTTTAACCTTAACGAGTGAAACCTAAAATATTAGTTAATGTTCCAATAGGCATCAATAAATTTAAGAGAACAAACTCAAACACAAATCTATTTTACTTTTTTTTGAAAATTGAATTAATAATTAGGTAGTCAAACGCTCTAACTACTTTGATAAATTATCGGACCAATAACTATGTATAATAATAATAATAATAATAATAATAATAATAATAATAATAATAATAATAATAAACTTATTTAGGGTTATATATAAGATTTGAACGAATCAATAGTTTCTTAATTAAATGTATATCTTTGACACACTAACCATTAACCAATTGACGTACACATAAACTGAAATATCTTTACAGTGTACGCCATTGTCATATTTCCAAGGCTTGTCTTATGAAAAATACTATTTAATATAAACGCACCAGAATTAATTAAGTGAATTTTCACTTTTTTTATTAAAGAAATAACGTTTATGAGTAAAATGGGTGTGCCTTTGGGTTATTAATAACATTATATTTATGTAATATAACAGTTAAAACAACCATAGCTACTAATTACACAAGATTGTGTGTGGTGAGAGAAAATAATAAGGCTCTCTAGTATGGTTACAATTCAAAAGTTCTATTATTTTGCTAAGAAAATCGTATTCTAGAACATAATTATTATTTACTTTATTAATTTGGGCTAAACGGTTTTAAGTTTCTACTAACCAATAATGGCACTGCTTACACGCGTGTATTAATAAAACGTAAAAAAAAACTCTCTCATTGATACAAATCAAATGTTGCTGTTTCAGAAGATTTAAACGTGTCATTTCATGAAACATGTGCTGCTGCTTGGCAAAGGAGAAGTGTGAAATCTCGAGACTAAAACAAGAAGATTTATCTGTCGAAAGAACTTATTTTAACGCCACGATTTTTCATTCGAGCGCTATGCTACCATTTTTTTGGCTGGGATATGTCTTGCTATTCCCGTGTTCCGGTTATGGTTAAAATGTATATTTTTCACCGGTACTCTGATGTACGATATTTTAATGATGATTTGGGATATATTTGAGAGCACTATCTGTTCGTTTGGTGAGCAACATGTAATGGAACTTATATGTCTAGCATGGTATTAAATACAATACAGTAGTGAAACTGTTTCCTTTAAGTTGCACATCTTTAACTATTCATCTACATACTTTGTATCCATTTGGTACCTAAAGCTTAGTCCATAGGTGATTTATGTCTACTTACAGGCCCGATGCTCTTATTTCGTAACTATTCAAATAATTTTGATTGATTTGGATTTTATAAAGAGCATTACCACAGGTGATTATGGTAAACTAATCCCAAGTAAGTTAATAAATTAACATTGAGGTGTGGGTGACCTGGCGGTCTAGGGGTAAGGTGTCAGACTTCTATGCTGGCGGCCGGGGTTCAATCCTCGGTCCCGGCACAGATTTATCTGATTACCAAAACCTTCCTTCACCTCTGACAATACATCTTGTGAATTTGGGGAATGCCAGGCTTCCACCGTGGTTCGGATTCCACGTTAAACTGTAGGTCCTCCATTTCATCTCACAATCACCCTACCATTAAATATTAGCGTAAGTGCGTATAACCCGGACGGGCAGTAAGACGCGATGCTAATAATAATAACAACATTGAAGTGCTTGTCAACATTTAAGTATAAATGATACTAAAGAAATATCTTGTCATTTTCTAGATGTATTGTATTATCATTTCCTCTCCAATTCATAGAAAACTCAACTCAATATAGGAAATTATAGTTTTAACTAAAAACTCGTTAATAATAAAATTAGAAAAATGTTGATTCTGTCCATAAAATTCACTTTAATTTTTAATTCCGATGAATTAGTTGAATTTGGAGAATGTAAAAGATGCAAATACTCTACGAAATCTGAGGATATTATGAATACAAAGTGTGAGCTCAATATTGAAATACGAATAGAAAGTGTGAACTCAATATTGAAATGTCTGAAATCTGTAAAGAAGTTAGGAATTCTATAGTATGGAGCTACTGACTATGTATACTATACTTAATAGTTTGTATTTTATTTTCATGCAGCTGTAACTTTGGTAAAATGTGTCATTCATTTGTTTGTTTGTTTGTTTGTAATACTCTTGGGAGTATATAAAGTGGAGAGGTTGAATCATGAAAACAATATAAAGAACCCAAACATATTTGAGACTATATATGTTTGGTCTGAATTTGGAATGTTTCAAAGAATTGTTCATTTGAAGAACATACCAAGCGAGAAGGGAAAAAATGATAAAAAATAGAATCAAATTCCATTTCACTACGTGACTTGAACGGCTAAATTTCTCTTCCAAATTCCAGAGAAAATCAAACTTTTTTTGTGCATTTTATATTTTCCCTTATATATATGTATTGGCTCATTTGACTTCCGCTTCACGTAGCATTTAGGGAGAGTTGGAGAGATCTTATTAACTTCGCCTTTGCTTGATGGTTTTTCTACTAGCTGACTCTAAAATAAAAAAATATATTTTCTTAACTTAATAAAAATATCATCACAACTAAAATAGGAACAGATTCAAAGAATTCCTTATCTCTAAGATGGGTCAACGTTTGCTGTACTTTTGTGGTAACGAGCTTCGGTATCAGAGTAAATTATATGGATTGTTTGGTTTCATAGAATTTACAACAACGCATAAGTAGGCCTACATATTCAATCAAGAACAATATTTTGTTTAATTTTAATCTCGATAGTGGAATAAGGACTGGCAAGGTAGAACTTAGAGGAGATGTAGCCACTTTTTTTTTAAGTAAGCGTGGAAAAACATTTTACTAAAACATTCTCATTACACCCAGCAAGGATTAAAATTCATAACACCTCGTCACTTGGAAACCATACCATAATTATGAGCAGGTCCACCTATGCTGGTTGCAGCCATTATGTCTTTAGGTTAAGTCGTTGCTCCATAAATATGTATAATCTTTCTTAAAACCATATTTTAATTAATACAAAAAAAAATAACTCAATTATGGACACTTGCACTTTTTATATAATTTTTTTTGCTAAAAAAATAATAAAATATTGCTTCAATACGAGCATAGCAGTTCTTGAATAGTTTTCAAGATCTCTTGGGATTAAATGACAATTTTTTTTTAATAGTTTTCAAGATCTCTTGGGATTAAATTAAATTTTTTTCTATACATTTAAAATGTTTATCATCTAACGACGTCATGCTCATAAGAGACATACAACACCTGTTAGTATCATCTGTTATATAAAATAAAACTCTATTTTTTCTACTGAAGAAATATTTTAATTATTTGTTCCTAAAAAGGTTTTGATATAAAACCTGCAAAAACACCTACACTCCTACTAAACATTTTAATAAGTAAGATTATTTTTCGGAATAGTAACAACAAAAAAATATTTCTTATTTATGACAATACTTTTATTTTACTCATAAAAATTATGGTTAGAATCTTTTTGCAAGCTTATTTATTAATACAATTTAAAAATAATGCGTTTAACGTTGTATTACTTGATAACAAATATATGTTGAAAGTTAATTTGCAAATATCTTTGATAAATTTTTAGAAAACTTATTATTAATACAGGAATAAAAAAGTTTCCTAAATAAAGTTTAAATATAAATTCTCACTTTTCCTATACACGCGTGCATGGTGACATTCTTGAATAATATGAAGGATCAATGGTTTAATACTATTTTCTAACTACTTCATAATTTGAGTTCTTTTCTATCTTAAACTTTTTTTTTTACCTACACTGTTTGACTTTATATTGTTTTGAACAGGATTATAATAACACACTAATTGGCATATTTCCATTTTTTTTAATCTAAACGTGTACGGCAATTATATTTCCATTATTGAAGAACCAAATAACGTCATACACGTCAAAATGTAAAGATTTTATAAAAACTAACACAGTTTTATGAAAGTGAATTAAGATTAAATTCTCTACAGATTCATTTGGGTTTTATATAGACGCAAAAAACCATTAACCAAACGTGTTATGATTGAAATATCTCTATATATTGCCTTTATGTCTGACATTACTCTGGCAGCTTCTGCTTATTTGACAATCTGTCATCTTCAGAAAAGCCCATTTGGTGGATTTATTAAGTTGTTAATAGATATAAGAAATATTGTGCCGAATGAAATATTCTGCCTATAAATCTGTAATAATACCTTAGATTGACATAGTAGACATAAATATTTAATATTAAGCTAGAAATCTGTGGTTTTTATTTAAACATTTCAAGTTGTAGTTTAGTTTAGACAAAAGAACATTAGCTCTGCTGCAAGGCAATTTGGCTATTTATAACAAGAGCTAGGATTATATTAATAGCCCACTACATTTATTTCAAAATATATACTTTATATTAGCATAGGCCATCATATTTTTTAAAGTAATAATAACAATTAAATCATAAACATCATAATCATCTGGAATATAATAAATTTTGTTCTTAAAGATTTACACTATTGGTGATGGATGTTGACAAAATACTTGAGTACGATTATTTTTATTTAAACTTGATAACAATACTTGTGGGTCATTGCACTAATGACTGCAGATTATTGCACTAAAATATAATTTAAACTTTTTATTGGGAAAAGGATCCAGATAATAAGCCCTCACTCACTTTTCAACTAAAAGTTTACTCGTCTATCAACTTTACTTAAATATTTAGTTTTCGGCGTGTAATTTAAATTAAAACGTATATTTCCCCTCATCACGCCCCGATGAAAGCTTTTAATGACCCCTCTTTCAGATATCTATCTATTCATTGCACCAAACCACTCAAGAAAAGATTGAGCTGATTGTTATTTTTAAACAAAGACAAATAATATATTTACCATTATACAGCTATACACAAATAATGGTTTCCATGGTAATGTAAACAAAGAATGATTGTACAGATGAACCACTGCCCACACATAAGGAAAAGATGTAAAACTCTCTAGGAAAGTTGGGTTTTAGTTTTAGGCCACTATATTTACTGGTATCCTGATTCCCTTAACTTTAAAATGAGTGTACGTTTGTCAAAATATTTTCAGTCATTTCATTGTAATTTCTATTACTGGAAACGGTCTTAGAAAATAATATATATTAATATTTATGATAGAGAGAGTTATGAAATATGATAGTGAAAATGAAAGTGTAAGTGTTGGAATGTGTGATAGTGTAAGTGTGTGGGTGAGGGCGAAAATGAGAGTGTGAGTGTAAGAAAGTGAGTGTAAGATACTGAGAATGAGCAATTTAGAGAAATCGAGTGAGTGTGAGAGATTTATCGTGAGAGTATATTTTTCTTTGTTAGAAAGAGAAATACTGGAAGAAGAGAAAAAGAGTGTTTCCAGGAGGAGAAAGAGAGAGAGTGTGTGTATGTGTGTGTGTGTGAAAGAAAGAGTATGAGAGAAAGTGTATGAGAGATAGCTTAAGAGTTTGTGAAAGAAAGTGAGAGAAATCTTAAGAGGTAGAGTATAATAAAGGATAAATTGTGTTATAAAGAGTGTATGTGCGGATAAAAAGTTCGCGCGATAGAGGGGTAAAGCGTGAGAAAGAGAGAGTGAGAAAAGATTATATTATAGAGAGAGAGTTTTATAGAGTTAGTGTGTATGAGTGTGTGTGTGAGGGGAGAGAGTGTGAGATAGTGTGTGAGAGCGTTATAGAGTTATATATAGAGAGAAAATGCGAGAATGTATATGTGGTATTCAAACATTACGGTACTTTGAAATATCATTCCTCAAAATTAACCATCAACATGAAAAAATAACTGAAACTACTGTATTTTTAAAAATGTGATAAGACAAATGAGATACACAAAACCTTACTTTTAAATATCATATACACAAAATTAAGCGGTAAAATGAAAACGTAGCCTAACATTTGTATTTATATTGTGTTACTATTCGCTAAAATTATCATCAAAACCCAATATTTGAATTAAATGAACATCAAAACACATTATTTGAAAAAATTAACACCAAAACTCATACTTAAATAGTTAAAATTTCTATATTTTTAAAAACATTATTAAATATCATTTCATCGATTTTGAATTTATAATACATACTAAAACATATTTAAACATCATTTTATCATGAGCGAAACAAAGCATGGGCAATATTTTCATGAACTTAACTTAACCCCTTTAATTTGGAATTATGTTCAATATTATTTATATAAATGCGAATTAACGATAGCAACATTCCAATAAAAAAATAACTTTCCCCAGTTTAGGAATATCAATTTAGATGTTTTAAGACAAGTATCCAAGGAGGAATATTCATCCAAAGAGAAAATTGTGTTGTGTTCGGACCAACAAATAAAGATTGAGTTATTATTTTCCAGCCAAAGTGATTTATTTTATTTATAGATTTACAGCCATTCAGCAACTAATGGTTACGATGGTGACTAAACGGAGAATGAAAAACTGAAAATTCCTTGTGAAATTCGGGATTTCGTGGAAAAATTATATTTTTTCCCGACATTCTGGACTCCTAACCGTTAAAATGAGTGGTCGTTTGTTAAAATCTGTTCAGTCACTTCCTCGTAATTTTTATTACCAGGAACGGGCTCATCAAATTATATATATAAGAATAGTGTTTATCTATGATAAATTTTGACTTTATAATATGTTGTTTAAGTTTTAATAGGCCCCTCTTTATTTTATATTAGTCATTACTGGCATTCAAATATATTCTTTTAATACAAACATAAGATTAATTATTTCATATTATGATTATCACATAATAGTTTATAAAAACTATTAAAACAATTATACTATTTACTTATCGGTTGTTGAGTAAAGATATTCATATTGTTGAATTTTATAACATTATTTAGCCAATTTAATTAGTTTCATATAATAAAATTACTTTTTCATTATTTGAATTATTTTTTTATTTTTTTACAAGTCCATTAATTTGAAAGATTTAAAAAAAGTTTGAAATTGAAAATTGTTATTTGAGGCATAGCCATTTAAAGAAAAAATAAGAAGAATTTAGAATTAAAAATCATACAAAAAAACGGAAAGTTTGAGGTAATTTTGATTCTAGAATAAATACCTTAGGTCAAAATTGAAATAAGCTCATTTCAAAACACTCATTAGTTGAGTATTTTATACCCACATCACTGTACACGTGGTCTAAGCATAGCAAATGTTTGCCAGTGATAGGAGAGTTTGTATTTCTAATTCCACCTAAATATCCTTATAATTTATTTACACGATGGTATTTCTATCTCTAAGCTAAAGAAAATTAATTTTCACTGCAAATACATCCCTCACGATTACCCTTTGGATTCAATCTTTATCAACCTTTGTTTGGAACGTATTATCTCAATAAATGTCACTAAACAAATTTAAAAAAAATTTGTCCATAAATCACTTGTACGTTTACTTCAGAAAGACCACGCATCAACTTGTTAGTGATAATAAATATTATTCCTATGTATATCTTTTTAAATATTTCAAATCATTTTTAAAAAGAAAACAATTTCCAAAAATTACCTATTTGTAAACAAACCCTAAATTATTTATATTTTTAAAAATAAATATTTATTTATCATTAAAAGCAGTTCACATACGCCCTTTTCTAACCATATAGTTATAACGTTATTTAAAATATTGTTATTTTTTTAACTCAGATAGGAGGATAACAGAAGATTTGACCTGAAAGAAACACGGTGTGAAGAGGTGGACTGGAAAGAACTAGATCAAGCTATGGATGGGCGGTGATAAACTTTCAAGTTACTAATGACAGAGACTAGGTATGATCTTGACAGATCAGGGAGAAAATATTTGTAATCGTCAAAAAATATTGAACTCGAGATTTTTATAAATGTCAACGTTTTACGACCCCCTGAAACCTAAAAAGTGGTTTTCACAATTACGTGTGTCTATAACTTGGGCTAGAGCCGAAGCTATTGTACCGATTTGGCTTAGACTTGGTATCTGGGGTTTTCATAAGGTCCCCCCGAGAGATTTTTGGAATTAGATATATACCTATAAACATAAAATTAAGGATAATTTACTTTAGGGGAAAGGATAATTTTTTTTCTTAATATTATCTCTAACGATTTTGATTAAATTTTAATTCTAGACATTTTTTATCATTATAGTTAAGATGGAAATTCTCAATTTCTCATGAAAATGTCTTTGCGAGTACTTTATAGACGGGAAATATTCAATTTTCATAATTTCTTCACAACTATTTGTGATACAAAACAACTTATCATTTTAAATTTGTATCATTAAAGATAAAAATATTTCATTTGATATATACTTATATAAAACCAATCTTTTCTGAGATATTTTCAAATATACATACTTTTTAATTCAGGTCTTTGAAAGTGAATTTAATAATTCTTGCATTTTTTTGTTGAACAAAATATTATTTTTTTCTCAACTTTTCTGTAACAGTATTCCTCTTCATATTTCCTTTGATTAAGTAAGCAGCAGTGTATATGATTTTTTTATGATATTTGGCTTAGTATTTCTACAACAATTTGTAGACCTATAATTTCATAATTCTTACTGGTTTTTATTAAATGTATATTTTAGGCTAAAAGCGAGAGAAATTCTGTGCGATGCACCGTACTATTTATTTATATAAAATTATGTATCGATCATTCTATCAATTTCAGATGCATAATATGTTATACAATTTACATTGGCACGCATTTATTAAAGTTTAGTTGAATTTTCCTGTAAATAATAAATATGTATATATCTACAGAATTTAAGTAAACAAATGAATGGAACAGGGATAAAAGGGGGAAGAACCAGTTCTAGCTCAAATTGAGTTGGTGCTACCACATGCTAGACAATCATGAAACCTTTTGATATTATTTAAATTAATCAACAATAAAAGTACTCGCCAGAGTCATTATAGGGCTTGACATATCAAAGTCATTGTCCTGTGTAGTGTGTCATTCACAGTTCTCTACCTGTACCTTTGTTAATATTTTTATCCCGCTGGAGCGTCAATTTTAATCTGTGTAGTGTGTATTAGTTGTCTGGTGAGGGAGCATTCACTTGATCCACGTGGCTGATATTTGTTTTCTTCGTACGAGTTATCTGTTCGTTCAGTTACATTTATATAGTTTTATATCTTTTGTTAAATAATACTTATAAACACACAAACAAATGCGTATTCCATAAGGATTGTTAAGTGGATTTTTAAAACCTATATCAATCTGTTTTGCTTTATCTTATAAATACGTTATTATAATAGTAAACATTTGTACATAGAAGTTATGATTGACCTTGAAATTTTATATGTCCTCAGTCCAACTGAAATTTTAACACCTTCCTCCCCACTAACTATAAATTAGATTAATTTATACCACTAAAACACCAGGATGGGATTTTTATTAATTTATTTATATTATCTATCTGAATCATATACATTGTTTAGCCTTTTTTTTACTCCAAATTTCTAATATAAAACTAAATGTTTAAATATTTAAAAATAAACATGTATATAAAATAAGGATAAAAAATAATTATACGTAGGGTATATTTATACTATTTTTCTGCTTGCTGTTAAAAGGAAGTGATTTTTGAGTAATCCTGTCAGAAATAAACATATACTCTCTCTCTCTTCTATGCTTCTTGGTGAACGGAAATGAATTAAAGATGGTTTTTCTTTTTTAGTGAGGCATGTTCGTTTAATTTCCCGTTCTCTTTAACAGTTTCCGGTCTTTGTTTTCAGGGCTTCTAATTTGCGGCCGGACCTACAACCCCCACAATTCTTTCTCTTAACCACCCCTCCTTCCTCTCCAAAACATTTATTTTTTCTGAAATAAAGACGGAAGGAAGAGGAGCAAAATCACATTAAACTATAGTACGGAAAAAGTCTAGACAATAGTTCTCGTCTTTGTTGGAAATTGAGATCCTATTTTCAAATGCTCCATTATTAATTAAACTTTGTTACTTATGCACGGGGTATTCTATTTTATTTTTAACCACCACACTTCAGTAAGAAAAACGTTATATATCTATCGGAGCCTATTTTTTACTAACAAACATATTGGTCATTTTATAGAAATACTTGTTAATATCAGCAAATATTTTAAAAAGAATTTTATTCTAGAACAGCTAACTAAATAATAAGAAAACCAAACTTTATTTTTGATCGACGCATTTACTAACCATTAGAGCTATAATCTTATGTAGTAATTACTACTAGGCACGGAGAAAGTTGAATTTAGAAGAAGTGTCGTCCAGTTTGTGTTTAGGGAGAGTGGAAACCCATTTATAAAATGCTGACCTAAATATACCAAACTGGGATCAGAACCTCGAATTCCCCGTCATCAGCAGGTAAACAAGTGTGGAATTAATGTGCTAAAATTGTTTGGGTGTTTTACCAAGCATTGTAAAAGAAGATATTTAATAACAAATTGAGTGTGTCTAGAAGCCAATTAGGGGATGTTTTTATGGTAGTTAGAGGCTTTTGCTCATATAAATTAGGGTTCTAAGTAATTATCATAATTCTTCCACACAGATATATTAGTTGCACAGAAATCAACCTTTTTTTATATGCACCAAATAAAAATTGGGTGGATACACTTTTTCCAAAAATCTATACCTCCCCTATATCTACCTCCTATCCATGTGCTATTACAGCTCATTAAACGGCCCCATAGCTAAATGGTCAGTGAGGTTAATCAGGTTATGAAGTTAATCACAAACTATGTGCACCCTTTTCCGATTATGGGTGCTGCTAAAGAAGATGTTAAATATTGGTGTTTGGGATTGACCTGAATTCCAATTAGTAAAATATCTAGATGTAATTTCTATCTATGTACTATTCAGCGTACTATCTTAGGTTAAAATAGAGGGTAAGTTGAAGTTGAAATATTTTCTTGGTTGGGAGGGTTTTTTCATTGAATGATTTTTCACTTTCTCTTCACGAAAATTCTTCTACACTCCTCTAAAGCTTACCTTAACCCATCCTATCCTACGAGCATGAATAAATTCGGTTAGGCCATTAGAGTAATATGACATTGTTAAAGAAAATATTTCAAACCATAGGTGATTATGTTCAAATATTCTCGCGGAGATAACATATTTAGGTACATAACTATTTGTTGAAAAAGTTCTTATTGTCTTAATGGGCATCCATTTGTCATAGTATACATGGTCTGAAGGGTTGCCTTTAAACCCTTATCCCGTTCCTCTCTCTCTTAACCCTTCATTCTTTATTTTTAGACCCCCGCACCCTCTTATATCATTTGGTAGGTAATTACTAAGCAGAACTTCACCGGAATAATTGAATTTCTTAGCAAGAAAGAAGACGTAGAAAAAAAAAAAATAATTGCCGGAATTCATCTTTTAACGTCATCTCGTGTCTACTTTCCTTAGCAAACGTTGCACCACCTTCAAACTCACCCATAAACCCCTCGTTTCCTAATTCATCGGGCCCTCTCTCTTTGAATCTACTGACATCTCTTTTACTCAAAAACTTCTTCTTTCTCTCCCTCCTCATTAAAGTTCGTCCACGTAGTAAGAAAACGAGATGAGAACGCATTTCCCCTACATCTATTCCTCACGCACTCAAACCCCCTCCATTATTTAACTCTTTTTTTTTCATTAATTTCTTAAGGTCGTGTTGTATCTCTACGTCGCTCTAGACTTTCCTGCCCTCTTACCCCCACCAACCACCCCCACCATAGCCTCCCACCCACGTCACTTCTCTCTTGTAAGAACGAAAAAATAAATCTAAAAATGAAATTAGAATAAATTAAAGTGAAGGAACAGTTGTTGATGATTATGAAATATTTTATGTAATTTTTTACAACTAATATTTTGAATGCCTTCGCTTCGTGCGACAGAGTAATCACTACATTAATTGACTATAAATTATTTTTGTGTACGCGACATAAAATACATTGTGTCATTTATAAAATAGGTTTGTGTGCTTGTATACTTCAACTTTTTATGGTGATTATAAATAATATACAAATACGTTAGATCTGTATTCACTGTCATGTCAACATGGTTTATTGCTTTGAGCCTAATTACATATTATATTATAAATGTAATTATAATGTTTAAATATCTTGGAAAAATGAAAATTTTAAATGTGAGAGATTTATTTTCCTAAGCTCATATTAATAATGTTTTTTAAAATTATGAAATAAATCCTAAAATATACTTTTTTTTAATTTTTAGCGGCTCACTCCCCAATTTGTCTTGTGATTAAACAAATAATCTTCACTCATTGTCCAAACGTTTAAGTCTTTAGCTGGAAATAGACTTAATTGCTATTGGTGGTGTGGCATAGGTTTGAGTCTCAGCTGGTAAACTGAGATAATTTTCCAATGTGATTTACTACTGTAATGTTTTCATTACATCTACGTGCTGGTGTTAATTAATAGCATATAAGGCCGTGTTTTTCATACTTTTTCAAGAAAAAGTTCTAGAAAACTAATGTAAAAACAACAAAATTACTAATAAATTAATTAAGTAATTTCTAACAATAAAATTAATTTATTGTAGGCCTATATTATTATTATTATGTGCACCTTTTCAATAAATAATTTTAAAACAAATTAATTTTTCTTGCTAAAAAATAATAGTACTTAAAAATAATAATAGTTTATAAGACACTACTAATTGAAATTACATACATACATACATACATACATATATACATACATACATACATACATAAATACATACATACATACATACATACATACATACATATATAAATACATACAAACTTATATAAATACATACATACATACATACATACATACATACATACATACATACATAATAAATACATACATACATACATACATACATACATACATACATATATAAATACATACATACATACATACATACATATATAAGTACATACATACATACATACATACCTACATACATATATACATACATACATACATACATACATTACATATATACATACATACATACATACATACATACATACATACATACATACATACATACATACATACATACAAACATACATACATATATAAATACATATATTCATACATATACAAACATTCATATAGGCCTACTTTTTTATACAAAATACTAAATAAATTTACATTGTTATCTCACTTAAAAAATAAAGATAGCAATTAAAAAATAATCTAAAAAAGCTTCTGATTTACTGTATCCTTTAAAAATTTCAAGGACAATGTCCTTATTCATATAAATATCACGGCTCTCCTAAAGGATGCTTTAGGGTATCCGATATATGGGTGGTCTACGGACTCTAGTTTGCGAAACACTTATTAAAACTACCTTCCTGATACATTCACCTTATAAAAAGGTATTAAAGTTCTTGATGTTGGGCGAAAGGTTAAAAGTAAATCTAAACCAGATATCTATAGGCTATCAAACCTTACCATTCTCACTGGCAGAGCTATCATTTACTCTAGAGTTGAAACGAGAATTGGGAAGGTACTCATTCAGGTTAAATATCATACACAGAATTACAAAATTGATTGGGCCTTGCAAGGATAATGTGAGTGAATTATATGTAATGTACACTTCGTTTAACCTGTAGGGAACCAGAGGACTTACCTCAATGCTTTACACTAATTATGTTGTAAGTTTTAAGATAGAGTCATAGTATAATTCGTTAATATCAGACTGTTAACTTTAAAGGTTCCACATCCCCTTGATATAGAATTTATTTGTTTCTAGTTAGCATCTCAAATTATTTTGTGAAATTTTAAAATAGATTTAAAAAAATCAACAAACTATGGATCCTCCACTGATGGTTCTAATCCACTTGAAAATTTGTAGGTTGTCAGAAAACTTTAATATTTATAATCCTAATACATATCCCAGACTGACCAGTTGCTTGTGTTTAAACACTACCATCAGAATATTTATTTAAATGAATTAGTGTTTTAACTATTAACTCTGATACCTTAACTCATTTGATAGAATGTCCAAGGGTCTCGGGTTCGATTATTGGCATGGCCGAAAGATTTATCAATGGTAAAATGTGGGCTTACACTTTAAAAGTGATGAATTAACGGCCGGGGACTGGGTGTTGTGTTTGTTACAGATTTAAATTAATATATAGTTTAAGTGCGGATAAAATCTGCCAGCTCAAAAAGTTCACGTTAAACACCTAAAATTATATTTAAAAAATCTGGTTATCAGTGAAGTATTTGATTGATTCACTACATTATTACTCCCACGTTGGTCTTGTCATTTCCCCCACGACTTGTCAATAGGTTAATGAGCCCATCTTATAAATGTGTAGCACGTGTGGAAGACCAATTCTTTTCTAATATCAATTCTCTCTTGTTAGATAATCTGGCTGCTGAAGACGACCGAGCAATCGGCTGGTGTGTTTGGAATGAGTGTGGAATTTAAAAATTGATAAACTTTGTAGCAGCCACTTATGTTGGGGAAAACTGACCTTCTACTACCCCTTCGTTTCCCCGCTTCTTATTTGATATGTGGGCTAAATCCAAAATAGGCTGTTTTCTACCATGTTCTTCAAGTCATACTACCATCCCGGGATAGCCACTTATTTAACACTAATGGTGTGTAAAGAAGTTAGTTAGTATTCTGGAGGAATTTTTTTTGCAATTGAGTAGGAGATTGGGAAATAATCCATGAAAAAAAGGGTAAAAAATCAATCTAGATAACTCGAGCTCATTATGCTTTGAGAGGTAGAGTGGTTTAATCATCAACTGTCTTATTATATTATAGAATCAATTTGAATGGATTTAATCATCTACAGTACGTGAATCTCGCTTTATTTGTCCATGAGACTCAAACCTAAATATTTATTTAGCTCTGCGTATGTCCAAAAGTGTTTTATTTATGAGACGCTTGACCTAAAAATGTTTCAACCCCTACATATATTAATCTCTTTACTCCACGAGACACTTTGCTCCTATCATATATTTTGTTTCTCTCTACTTTTCTCTCCCAGTGTTTTCTTCATGATACACTTAACCTAATACTACATTTAATTGAGGGTTGTTCTTTCCAAAAATTTTGGAAACATAAGCAAGGTTTTAGAATGACCCAGCTAACAATAATTATCATTACGGGGAAGGGGGAGAAGGTCTACTTTTTAATTCAATTGTCTTAACCAGTGGTTTAATCTATTTTTCAAAATTGTTTTAAAAAAACTTAACTAGTTTTCATAATGAGTCGTGTACAAAAGTAATACTTGTTTCTCTTGATGGCTACAGTGACGTCCACGTCAATATGAGTAATTTTCAGTTGCAAAGAGTTTAACAATAGTTGCCCTTTGCTTAGAAATTTATTTTTGATTCCTACTATTGCCAAAAATTCAATCCGAGATGTACGAAGAGTAAGCAGCATTTTCAAAACTTCAAAGCTTGTCAAGCAGACAGCAAGGACTTCAAATTTTTTTTTTTTTTGCTGTCTGGATTAATTTTTAATGGCATATCTTTGGGTATAACAATGAGTCTTTTAAGGCTTTTTTTTTTTTCGTTTTTTCACTTTAGCATTTTCTTATCAATTTATATTTTCAAATAATTACAAAATTTTCACATTTTCAAAATGTTTCGTGACTCACCAAAAATTATCTGGCAACCCACTTTATGGGAATCATTGGTCAAGCTGTTTGTTCTCTTCATTAGTTACAGGGGCGGGGGGAAGGTAAACGTTCCCACAGATTATCCAAAACTATTTTTTAAATAGATATGACGCATTTATAAATTAGCAAGCACTTCAAATATTATAAGATAAAATTTTCTTAAAAAATGCGTTGCTGAGTTTTATTTAAATTTAAATTAAAGGATATTCATATTTTCCTAATATATTTTTGAAAAAGTTAGAAACAATTCACTGACCCAGAAGGTTTGAATTCGTTCGTTTTTTACATAGTTTTAATTGTTAAATATTCCTTATTTTTTTCTATTTAGTGACAGGTTTGTATCATTCAGGATTAGACAATATTGAATTATAATAAATGAGCTAATAAATAAAGTATTTTTATATATTAAGCGATTCGGGGAAATCTATTCTTATTTTTAGTTAAACCTGTAACATAAATTAATTTACAGCCAAAAGCTTTCAGTTGAGTGAAATTTATTTTTTTACAGTTGTCTTGTGATGCTTTTACTCATTATTTTCTATTGTTAACGAAAGGAACCACGATAAAGGGGAATGAAAATAAACGGACCATATTTTTATTCCCTTATTTTACACTGCACAATATGTCCCAAATCAATGTGTGTTTAACTAATTAGAATATAGAAAACTAACACATCATTTGAACCGTAAACTATAAAAATAAAATATTTTAACATTAGAAATATACAAATTTTAAAATAAAATCATTTTCAGCGGTGTAAAATATTTGGTTTCAATAGTCCTTTTTTGTATTAAATTAATATGTCTCAAAAAGTTAGTAAAGTATACCTATTTAAATATATAAGTTGGAAAACACAAGATCAAAATTTAAATATAGCTTTTTAATTCATTGGAAGATTTTATTAGGGGTTAAAATGTTACAGATCTAAGTGATAGTATGTAAAATATTACTTTTAAAGGTTCACGGCATGATTTTATCATTGTAAATGTGCAAAACTCTAAAGAATATACAAATTATGACCTGAAGGATGTTTTGTACGATGATCTGTAACATATCCTTGACCAGTTCCCATAATTTCAGACGAAAATGTTGCTCGGAGATTTAATGCAAAAGTGTTAAGAGAGGATATACACAGGCCAGTTATAGGAGAGAAAAGCCTCTGTACAGTTAGTAATGATATTGGAACTAGGATAATCAGTTTTTCTGAATCAAGGAAAATGCTAACTAAAAATTGCATTTTTCAAGTAAAATATTAACTAAGAATACCTGACCTTTTCATATGGACTAAATAATAATCAGATTGATCATAATTTAGTGGATAGGTGACGGCACACGACTATATAATATCCAAGACCTGTACAAAATTTCGATCATTTAGTATTATCATAATTACGAATATCATATGATAATAATAAATGATCGTAATCTATGATACAAAATTATCGGAAATAGGTCCTGCTATTAGCCTCGTAATTTATTTTTATTTTTGATGAAACCAGTTTTAAAGGATCTATAACTAGCCGAACCAGTTCTAAAGGATTTTTAATTAATTCAAGCAGTGCATGAATGCTTTATTTTATCAATATGTTATATTCAAGCAATAAATATAACGCCTGCTTAATTCAACTGTCGTTTGATTTGACATTTTTGATAAATCGATAGTTATTATGAAAGCTAGTTAATATGTATAATTTAAATTACCTTAAAAATAAAAGGTTTTCTATTAAATCTTTGGATTTCAAGTAAAAACTTTTTTGGAGTAGAATAAAATGTCTGTTTCTGGATTATCAAGTTGGACATAGAACAAAATACTTACTATGTGTCAAATAATGATTGGAAATTTATCAATTTATAAGCCTCTTCATTTCTTATCAAATTTTGTCCAAACCAGCAGCTTTATTTTTCGATCCATTGCTGTTTAAAATCCTATAAAGGTTCGCACCTTCAAAACCCAATACATTCCCACGGTCAACTCTCAGAATCGTCCATTCATGATCACTTTCTGGGGTCCGCATGTTGGTTAATTTTGGAAAAAATCAATGACAAACAAATATTGACCAAATGTTTGCCAAAAATGTCATATATGAAGAAATTCTGAAATGAAATTAATTATGTCTGTAATACATTCTGTGTACAGGGTGTATTGGAGTTAGTAGTAAAAATTCACAGTAATTTTAGATGATCCAAAATATAACACCTTTCTTTATTAATGTGGAGTACACTTACATAAAAATTACAGCTGCTACTCAAAATTGCTTGCAACGCATGCGATGCATGATCTGCATAAGCTCATTTTCACGCACGTCAGAGAATATGGCTGGCGTGTTATTGATGTTGTCAAAGGCTGCAAAAATTATGGCCTCAAGTTGGACTCTTGTCATTCACTGGAGTCTCGTACACTAGTGTTTTTGCCGTAGTCCAAATGGCAGAAGTTCAAAGGCGTTAAGTTAGGTGAGCGGGTAAGGCAATGGGAGCTCCTCGACCAATCAGCTGAACTCCAAATGCAATGGCTATGTGTTAACGCACGCAATGGCCGTAGTGATCTGATGTACCATCAGAGTGAACCACATGGCCACTTGAATAGCAGGTATCGCATCCTCCATCAGTCTAGAGAGAATTTCATGCAGGACTTGAAATATATTGTAGCATTGATATGGAGTGGCAAAATGTATGTCCATATTAAACTGTAGTTACTTATCCCAGTACAGATATTGACAAAGACTATGCACTGATGGTTGGTTTAGAGCGTCATGTAACTATTTTCCAAAAACCATTAGTTAGAGTTATGCATATCTAATAAGCCATACCTGATGGAAAATCTCTTATCTTTAAATGGGACATGTTTTAGGAAGTGAGGCTCTTGAGCACACTGCTGCAACAGACATTGGAATATGTCCACACATTCATGAAAAACCTCTGGTTTTAATGCCCGTACATTCTACATACGGTACGAGGTAAGCTTGTTCATGGAGAATTTCCAACACACGTTGATGATTTTTCTGAACCGACTGACTATGTCAGCTTATGATAGTTTCTATGAACAAGAGCGAAATGGTCTGCCAATTTTGACAGGAAAGGTATTTATTACATACCTTAGAGTTTTCCTTTACATGCCACAATCTACATGGGACTGATGGCTTTACTTCCCCACCAAAGAAAGTTGTTGTACAATTTTTATCGATCAATAAAAGTCCGTTGAATCCATCCTGGTTTAAATCCAAGGGCATGGGGTCCTGAGGAGAGAATTTTAACCCAAGACCATCAAGATTGATTCTTACCTATATAAGTTGTCATAATAGAGATTTGTCATTGATCTTATACTCAACAGAACATACTGAAAGTGACAATTATTACTAGAACATAAGCCCATTATTATGTGATTTACGTTATTATGCTCACAATAAACTTAAAAATAAAAAATCATAATAAGAATCACATTATTTGCTTTCCCTAAGTAGGCCTACCTACTTCTGTCAAGTTTAAACTTTTTTAGGATAATATTTTTTCTAAAGAAACCTGCACTAGTCATCACGTTGTCTAAGTTGTTGAGCTCTAAATTGATATTAAAATAATAATAATAATAACTACCTGGGTGTAAACTAGGCATTTTTCTGTTTCCTTTCCTAAGGACATAAGACCATTTCACATATATAATACTCTCAATTTTAGAGTTAGCTACAACAGCAGCCACGTGGTTTGAGTAATAAGGCTCACCATACAGTTGTAGAGGTTAAAAACAAATTCTTGGGTACGTCTGCCTACACCAAGTTTTTTTATTTGAATACTTACATCATCTCACTTCCCGTTTAGTATATATGCTTACATACTTAGTTGAACTATTGTTTTAAAGGTGAGAAATTTTTAATTCATAGGAAGTTTACCCTACTCGTTTGCGTGAAATTAGAGTGAAGGACCATTTGGGAATACCACCTCTAGCACAATCGACTGGGATTCCAACCTATCACCCCGTACAATCCAAGAGCAATGCCTTAGAGTAGACCATTCAATCACCGAAGCGGGTATACGCCAAGTTCGAGCATATTTTATTTATATTAACTAAATAGTGATAAAGTGATATAAGGCATCAGGTTCACCATATGAATGTAAGAGTAGGATAAATGCGTCCAAGGTATATACTTTCAGGCCCTTCTAATGATGTATTCCAAGTTTAAGCGTTCAGGGTTTCTTGTTATTTTAGTTCTAACGCAAATACACCTAAAAAAACTCATATTTACACCACATTTTATTTCCACGAATATTATTTAAAATATAACGCCACCAAGGTTATGTATAGCTTATCAATTCTTGAATATTAATCCCCGCTTACTTGCCTCTCTTTTTTTCCACGCCATCACCATCTCTTTGTCTTGTTATTACATCCTCGCATTCCCCTTTTGTCTGGAAATAAGAATGGCTCATCAGCGCTCTCTCCCCTATTGTGTTGACAGTATAAAGATAAGACGAGTATTAGCCGATACAATAGACTTGAATATCCCTTGTTTCACCATCATATTTACCAGGTCTAGGTGTGCCGCTAGCACCTTTAATCTGAACAACAAGTTTGAAAAGTTCGATCCTAAATGGCTGCACTGAGGGTTGTTTCTCTCATAATGTTGACGTTAACCTACATTTTAGGCGGGCCAATTTTACCAGTCATTCCAGCATTAGTCTTTATTGCGAGTGATTAACTTGAATCTGGGCCAGGAGCAATAGGGGACGTTTTGCCATATGTTTTTACTCCCCCTTTTCCCAATATCTTTCTCCTGCCAATGTGGGTGTACATTTTCTCTATTACCCTTCTCATACATATAAAAAGTATTTAATAAACCTAATGCCTTATTCAATAACAAAATAAAAAAATTTTCTTAAAAAGTTGTGCCTTTTTCCCAGAATTAATTATTGCCTTAACCCTTGGTTTCTAAAACTTGTTAAATCAAAGGCCTACTTTAACTGGCTTAAAATTGTTATGCCCCTTAAATAAGCACTTATATTAGTATGTTTAATGCCTACATTTTTAATTATTACAAATATATCATTATATTATTTTGTAAGAAATTAAACAACTAAACCTAAAACTATCAATTCCACTCTTAATGAAAAATAGGACACCTAATTTGACAGCGATAAAAGACCTCATCCAGTAACAAACTAAAGTGCCTCTGATCAGCATTGTCAGTATCACTAAAGAATTTTAAAAAACTCTCTTGTACGTAAGCAAATCTTATTGAAGCTACAACGCACGTGCATTTATATATATATATATATATATATATATGCTTGAGAGATTTTATATACAAGATATATACATATTTAAAATGTTTATCTCATTTATTGAAACACTTCTTGTTACCCGTTCCGCTATCTGAGTTTAGTTACACTAATGGAGTAGTGTTGGTATTGTGTAATATAAATGATATTGAAAAACCATCAATAAAAGATTACCCTAAGTACAACGATCCTCGACTCTAAGCTCAACCTCCTTGTCAACGAAATACCAAACTAGATTAACTTAGCATTTGAACAAAGTGTTCACCTATTCTAGTTAGTATTGTTTGCTTAATTTCTGAGTTTCCATTTAAATGGGTATTTATTTTGAGAATTCCTAAAGGTAATCAATAGCAATATTAAAATAAAGAAACATAAAATAGGACCTTAATGTTAGATCATCATTAAATAAGTTTGATTGTAGTGTTCGCAAAACGTGATATAATTAACTGGTTTGAGGTGAATTTTCTCTTTCTTAAATTAATAAAAGTGTAATCTGAATGAGTTTTGTTATTTTAGTCCGTTCACCATAATTTTTGTTGATATATGTTAGATTTTATTAATATGTGAGAACAAATTTAGATAAATGGGCTGTCTTTCCAGGAGCCTTCCTCGTTTCCCGGTGGGCTAATCCCCCTCTGGTATTAGATTTTTTTTGTCAAGCTTGTCATCCAAACATCTTAGGTCTATTCGATTAAAATTGGCCAAAATAAAACTTCACCAATGCTGCTACTACTAGTTTATATCCTGTAAACAACATTTATAACTGAGAACTTGGATCTGAGATTGCACTGAAAGTTACCGCATATTTCCTCACGACTAAAAAGTAAGGACTTTATCTTGTCTCGTGTTTCCGTAATGCAAGTGGAATGTGTTTTATGTCTCGACCTAAGGTTTAAGCAACTTTGGAACAGGTGCTGTGGACCCCAGGCACGTTATAGGCGACCCTACGAAAATATGGTGATGTTAGGGGGTAGGATGGGGGTATTTGTAGTCCCTTCGTACCCCTCTCCCCCTTCCTTTCAACCAAACCCTTGTAAAACATGCTACGAATATTTCATCACAGTATTACCACTTTACGTTCAAACAATTTGAACTGCGTGCTGTGTCTTGTAGTTTAAATATTTTGTGGCAAGATAACGTAAAGAAATAGTTTGTTTTTATCTGCACATATAACACGATAGTAAATTTAGACATGCGACATAAATCTTTAGTGGGTAAACGTGTTTCTCATTTTGTTTGTAAGCGATTTTTTTTGAAACGTTGTAAGACATGGCCGTACCTATGATTTTACCAGAATGGGGAAATGAAGGGGAACGTCGATATACAAGGTGGTCTATATGACGTCTCTTCAATACATCAAAGCATACGAACCATATTTAAAATGCTATGAGCTCCCAACGGTTGAGTTGCTGACAATGATAATCTTTTTCTCAAAGGCCAGAGCTCAGATCTCGTTAGAGTAAAAATATATTTGGTTTAAAAGCAAGTGGATTCTATTTTTATATTTTAGTTCACTATAAGATTAGAAATGTTAATCAGGTGTTAACAAATTGAGCTTATGCTACAATATTTTCAAGTGATATCATAAACAATTTTTTTTAAAATCAATCATTTTCTAGACATATTGTTATATCAGAAAACGACTTACAAACTAAATTCACAAGATCAGCATTATAAAGACTAAAAGATAAATCTTATGGTAGCGAAATATAATACATAGGTGTTTTGATAAGCTGTAAACAACTAATACGTGTAGGTACCACCCAGAATTAGTCAAAAGCTAATTATTATTTCAATTAAAACACTTAACCACTCGACCACGTGTCATGGCTTGATCGAAAAGAAAATGTATTTTTGCTCTTGAGTAAAAAATTATTGCCACTGCAAAGACTGTTACGCATAAGATGATTAATAAATTTACAGGTTTGTCACGCACCTGAAAACCTAGGAAAATAGGGGTAGTTTATTAAATGTTAATTTTTTTATTTAATTGAGATATAAACCGTGAACTTTCTAAGCCAACTTATATAGTATTCAGATTATAAATTAACTTAATTCTAAAACAGACACAACATCCAGCCCCCATCCGTTAATTCATCACAATAAAAGGGCTTAACCACATTTCACCGAGGATACATTTTTCGACCATGCCAGGAACCTAACCGGGACTCTTAGCTCAATATTATAAAAAAATATTATGTATTAATATGATAAATTATACATCCAGTATTAGGGCCCCTACGCGATCAGTCAGACTGTCAGTGTTAATAAAGTAATAATTAATACTGACAGTCTGACTGATCTTATAGGGGCAGCTCTTAATGACACATTTACAAAAATAATTATGTGATCCAAATATTATGATCACATCAATATCAGTACATCAGTCTTGCAAGTGCTGGGAGAGACTGACAGTAATACTTACAGTAGTACTGACCGTGTGTGCGCGCTCGTCAGTATTTCCTTCAGTCTCGGTAGCAAATATAGAGTGCCCACTCCTTTTTATTATCATCCACGTTGTTGCACGTTGCAAGCAGGAGCTGAGAGTGATAAAAATAATTACGGGAAGACTAACCGTGTCCAGTCTCGTTGTAAATACCGATGCATACTGTCAGTCAGACTGTCAATCTTAGGGCTGACAGTCTGACTGATCGTGTAGGGCCTTATTAAGTAATATGCCTTAGCATAGAAGAATAAACGGTACGACACAATCATACAAACTTTTTCATTTGTATATTAATGGTTGGAAAAAATAATAAAAAAGGTATTTTATACACTGCCCTTAAATTATTTACGTAAATAAAAATATATATTTTTTTATAATCTCACTACTACCAACATACTGTAAAATTTTATCCTACATTATTTTAATGAGATTGACTCCATTATTTTGAGGAAATAATTGGGATCATCAGTGTGGAACTATACGAAATAGATCTATGGATCAGATTTTTAATATTCAGCAGACATATATAAAAAAGGTAATACCACATTACAGTTCATCAAATATACACAGACTTTAAGAGATAATATAATTCAGTACCAGAAACAAATTATATACAATATATATATATATATATATATATATATATATATATATATATATATATATATAGAGAGAGAGAGAGAGAGAGAGAGAGAGAGAAAGCACCGGATATGTTCTCTATTTTGTTTTAATAAAATTGTGACAACCATGATTTTAATAATTTTATATCGACATAGCATAACATATCTGAGATAAAAACCTGAATAAAATACTTTTAAATTTCCTTTGATATACAAGAATAAAATAATTTTAAGGTCTCTTTGAAAGATACGCGGAAAAAAAGGTTTGTTGGTGAAAAATAAGGGTAGATTTCGATTGGCGTATTCAATCCTCAACCAGATTTATTTCCAGTCAAGTATATTGAGTATTATAAGGATATGAGGGTGTTAAATTTGTGCATTTTTCTTTGTTCAAACTATTTCCAGGTGAGGGGTGAGGAACTTTATTTAAATAAACATTCTTCATCTTGAGTCATTAAAAGAATAGCTCTAGCAAAAAAAGTGAGAAATAACAAAATAAATAATGATTTCCCATTTAATGAATTAAAGTGAAATTAAACTAATAAGGTATTGGACCAAGGATTGATTTTGTTAGATATGGTGATCTGATAAGTGAGAAAATTAAAGTGTGCAATGGATAGGAGCTAACCGCCAATACTTAGGCTACATCTTATATAATTTTGAGAAAGTTATTTGTTTATTTATTCATATAAGTAACGCTATTTTTCAAATGAAATTTCACTATAGCTATGCATTTTTTATGGCTAGCCATATAAGTAAAGAATTAGTTTTGTAGAGGATCTTTTCTGAGATATTAATTTTAATAGCCTACTTATACCCCACTTAATATTTACCCTCCAATGCATAGGTGGAAATAAATGCTATGAGAATAAACACAAAAAAAAGTGTTTTTTTAAAATCAAACTCCAAGCAAACGCAAATTGTAGAACAGTAGATAACAGTTTAACCAACAAATTTAATATGTCATAAATTAACACTTTTTTTAACATAGTGCTTTAATTTTTAATAATTTTATTTGTGTCGTTAGATATTTTTTATTAATTTGTGCTTAGTATAAACTGTAAACATAATAATAATAATAATAATAATAATAATAATATTACAAAAAATATTGCAATTGCTTAACTATATTAACTTTATATTGCCATAATATAACCAAATATTACGGCTTAACTGTATAAAAATTAATAAACCTTCAACAAAAAGAGCGAAATTCGTAACATGAGCTTAAATTTAATATTTAAATTGATTGAAAAAATTAAAAGATATATCACTAACTGTCGCGACACATAAATCAGTAGGCATACAAAAGAATACTGTTTATGAATGAAGAGCGGGTGAAAATAATAATTAGAAGCCAGGTGTTGAAAAACATGGAGTAGTTCGAGCACCTGGGAAGTTTGCTTACAAAGAATTCCTACTACACCAAGGAAATTAGATTGAGAATTGCCCTGACAAAGGAAGCTTTCAATAAGAAGAGCTTACTGCTGACCATAGGGTTGAGTTTGTAATTGAGGAAGAGACTGGTGGAAAGTTACATTTGGAGCATTACGATGTATGGGGTCAACATTTGGACTCTTATTAGGATGATGGGAAATACATATTTGAAGAGATTTGAAATCTGGTACTGGAAAAGACTTGAGAAGATCAGATGGACATACCGGGTGAAAAATTAAGACGTTCTAAGAAGAGTGGGTGAGAAGAGAACAATTTTGGGCGTGATTATTTGAGGCAAAGCAAACTAGATCAGGCACGTCCCTAGGAGAAACTGTGTACTGCACAACGTCATAGAAGAAAAGGTTGAAGGAAATAGGAGCTTAGGAAGAAGTCGGATACAATGTCGGTGGTTTTGGAGGAAATAAGACAATTCTGGGATCTGAAGGAGTAGGCAGAGAACAGGGCGAATCTGTGTTCTAAGTTTACTGACCAAGGGAACGGAACTATTATAAGACAGAACACTTAAGAGTAAAAAAATTGTGTCCAAATATTTCATCCATTCTTTGTTTGAATAAAATATAATACTCCTTATAAATATATGTACAAACACATTATTACAGTATTTATTCAAATAAAATATATCTAATAAATCGTTGCTATGATGTCTGCAAATTATTTATCCAAAATATATCCTAAGCTTTTTATGATGGAAAAAATTTAATACAATAAGCTCCCAAAATACTTTATAGTTTAAGTTTTACTTATCAAAGGCTATACATTCTACATACATATTTATCTTTATGTGTTACATTTTAATCAAAATGCACAATTTCCCCCTTCACGCCATCAATATAGCTTTAAAACGACCCCTCTAACAGCTATATATATATGTATTTACACTAAACCACTTGAGTAAGAATTGATCTGTTATTATTTTTAACCAAAGAGACATATTTTATTTACCGTTATAACATTTTTACAAATCACTGTTAGCATGGTGATTTAAACAAAGAATCACTGCAGATAAACAACGCACACACAGAAGGAGAGGATGGTAAATTTGCTAGAAAATTATGTTTTAATTTTAGTCTATTATTTTTTTAGGCATCTTGGACCCTTATAATTAAGAAATGGATGTTCATTTGTCAAAATCTGTTGTTAAGTTTTCTCGTAATTTAAATTACCGAACATCGGCTTGTCAAATTATATTCAGGTGTATAAAGAGAAAGTGAAAGATTGAGAAAATTTGAAAGTTAGGGGGGAATGTATGAGTGTATTATTGTGTAAGTGTGTGAGTGATTGCGATTAAGTAATATTAGCGAGTGATAGTAAGAAAGTGTGTGTGTGAATAGTATAAAATGGGAAAAAAGAAAATGTGTGTGTATGTGAGAAAGGGAGAGAGAGAGAGAGAGAGAGAGAGAGAGAGAGAAATAAAGAATGAAGAGCTAATAACTCGCTGGAAAAATCTGTTTTTGGTTTGAAATAACTATTTGTGGCAACATCCTAAAAATATGTGGACTTTTGTTAATCAAAAAAGGTCTTATCAAATTATACATAAGAGCAGAAGCAAGTATTTAAAGACAAGGAAAATAAAGTATAAAAATTAACAATGCAAAAATATTATATATATTAAACCTAATGTCAGCGGTTTATTTCATAAATATATACACATTTCAGCGTCACTCCTCTTTGGCAGTAGAAGCGACGACTATAGTTACAATAAATTTGAAATGGAAAGGGTGTGGCAGCCAAAACATATGAGTGACATGCAAGTTCAACAAATTAGTTTATTAGCATCAAAACAAAACGGAATTATTATATATCCACAGACACAAACACATCTTTCCACTGTTTAATGTCAGGTTTTAATAAAGTATCAAAAAATATCGTTACCAAACTGGCCGTGTGAGTTGTGAGGTACTTAAATCGGCGTAAGACCAAGAAAACAATGGTTTGGTTAAATATTGAAAAACGAGTTACTCCTTAAAGAAGAACATGCACACTTTCTAGAAAGAAAGTGTGTTAAACAGACAACTACCTTAACTATAATCGGTATAATCAAATTAAGCTAAGCTTAGGCAACCATACACAGCTCTACTCCAGCCCTACGGCTATTAGTTTCAAAT
Source organism: Timema douglasi (assembly GCA_901482245.1). Lineage (NCBI taxonomy): Eukaryota > Metazoa > Arthropoda > Insecta > Phasmatodea > Timematidae > Timema > Timema douglasi. Next base: position 121,748 of record CABEEJ010000406.1, on the reverse strand, counting down.
ATGATAAGCATGTACAGCTAGTGAAGTTGAACAATACATAAAACTAGGAGGTTATTATATAAGGAGTTATAGTGATAGTCTCTAACTGAGCTAGATAGCTATCTAGCGTTGGTTATCTCTGATAAGAATAATATGATACAAAATAAATGTTCCAAGAGCTGGAACTATTAGCTTACAAATAGTAAAAAGAGATGTCAGGAGCTTAGGCCATTAGAAAACTATGGTTGACCTATTCCTAATTAGTACTGCCTGATCAACCAATAATAAAATCAACACTCAACAATAGTCTGGAGACAGACTACAACAATAGAAAGCTACAAAACATCAAATAGCCAAACAGTGCCCGAAGGGAGCTGGACCAATATAAATAACACCAAGTGGGCCACCCCTCTGGGATAGAAGCATACCTTCAAGGTGAGCACCGTACTAAGGTACAAAAATGTTGGCAAACGAAAGACTTAAATCAGTGAAAGACCCAATTAGGTCGTACAGTAACAGTAACGCCGTGGATTAACCTAATCTCTCTTTCTTAGCCAATTTATAGATTAGAATCATGGTTACACAGAACAGAGCAACAGACTGTCCCCCAAATATTTAAGACATGTCATAATGACATAGTTACCAAAAAACAAGAGTGGTCATAAGGGCTACACTATGTTTAGAATAAGCAAACACAGACATACAGTATTAAATTTAAGATTAGTCATATGCACATAGTTAAATAATAAACTTGTGTGGTCATAAGGACTACACCCTGTTTAGATTAAACAATGTCGGCCAAAATAGTATACTAATTCACCAAACTTACATTGAAGCTTCTCAAAAATTACAAGTCTATATAAATACTAAATATATAATCATTACAGATATTACATTATCTGCAGTGATGTGGTGAGACCGACGCAACAACCATCATGACCGCGACTTGTAGATTTACGTTGAACTGAAGCCTCCTTGATGCTCGTGCGAAGAGTTGTTGGAATTGAATACAAAAAATAGTAAGAGAGGCACTGCATTATATACGAAATAAATCTTACGTCTGAGAAGTGGAGGGGAAGGAAGGGTTTTCTGTAATATGATAAAATAGTCCAGGACAAAACTTCAGTTGGCCGTCGTCCAAGGCAGGACCCAACAGACGCAGACGGTCAGTATCGAGACGCCATCCCAGTTAACCAGGTGTAGTTGTTGGGTCCGATTATTCTTTCTTTGGTAATCTGGCAGTATTCATATGAGCCGGGCCGTATTTAAGAACACATTTACACAGGGAGTTAATAAACTACCTTTTTTTGTTTCTCTTACTTTGTATGTGTAGCTATTAATCTTTTCTTTGTATGTACGGGCTTAATGAGCGTATTCCGTTACAATAATAGCCGTAACCTTCCTATTATTTGCAGCATACCCCAAAGTAAGATTTGAGTTGATATTATTTGTAACCAGAGATATATACTTTATTACATATAAAATATACTCTCATACCCAAATCAGGTTTTCCATATTGATGTAAACAAAGAAAAAAGTTAAATATTTGTTAGTAAAATTAAATTTTAACTAAAGATCTAAATTTTTCCCATAATCCTGGGTACCTATCCTTTAAAATGAATGGTTGATTGTCAAAACCTTTTCAGCCGTTTACTTGTAATTCCTATTACTGGAAACGGGCCTATCAAATTATTTACAAGTAACCTACTCTTGATAAGTTGATGTATAAATATATTATTCTAGTCTTTGTTTGGATAATATATTATAAAAATAAATCTTGTTATCAGTCTGAAATCCATTCATTCCTACCAAGTGATTACATCTGTTGTAAAAGATAGTGCCAACTTCTGCTGATCAAGAGTAGCCTCTCATTTGTCTTCGCGAGGCTGGCTTAGTTGACCACGTTCCAGACAAACTCACAGGAAATCTGGAAGTGCTTGGAGGTTGTACACGAGACCTCTGTATCTGTAACCAGAAACTCTGACCACTAGAACACAGAGGCGGTCAAATAAAACATAATACTGTTTATAAAATGATATCCAAACAAATCTTCCAGTCTTTATTAAAATAAAATACAATACTGTTTATAAAAGTATGTAAAAACATATTATCCCACTCGTTGTTAAAATAAAAGAATTCTAAAATTAAATATTTTACTAACAAATCTGATTCAAGGTATTTAACTTTTTTGAGTGCTTGTTATATTACGTTACTTATACTCCACTCATTTTTTTAAACTTGTAGATCTAGAACCATTCTTAATGTACACTTGGTTTACTTTAAAAGCTTATCTTGGTTTTTTGCCCCACTATCGCAAGGCTTATAATTATGGTTAGGCCATAACGAGCCCGTTAATGTAATCCTTTGAGACTTTCTCGTGAAAAGAGTGAAAATTATATCATACCTTTAAATATCAATTCATTAGTTTGACATAAACTTTAGCCTATATTTTGACACATTGTCATTGCTTTTTATTAAAAGTTGTCCTTTTATGCTTTTATTGATTTTATTGGTGTTTCTTAGTAAGATAAGGTCAAGCATATGCATTTCCCCCTAGGTTTTCCATTGGCTCGACTTCAAAACTTTATCTGAAATTAATATATCTTTACATAGTCAAATATGTAAATAAATAGTGAAAATGGCCTAATGAATCTGAAAAAACCTGAATTGGTAGTCGTATGGTCTAAACTCTAGTACTGTGGTATTCAATCTGGGGTACTAGAATACAGCTTAGGGAGTACGTAAAATGTAAATAAATCATATGACACAATCGCACAAACGTTATCATATTGTGTATTATATAGTGGAATAATACGTTCAAAAATTGGATTATAGTAAACCACCCTTAATTAAGTTGTTCACATAAGAACAAACGTACCATATTGTTAATCAAATTAACATTCTTTATACACACATTTATCCAAAACCAATTATTCATATATTTTAAACACACTTTAAAAATAAGTTGTTTGTAGATTACCCAAAAATTATTTTTAATGTGTAAAAAAAACATACTCCTATGGATCATGAAAATCTATTACTAGATACCCATTTTCAATTCAAACTTAAAGGCCAATTTTGAGAAATTTCAATTTTTCAATAATCTTTCGTAGGTATAAACTATTAAACGAATTTTCCTCTAAAAACAAATATAAAATTTTATTTTTCATGTCAAATACTCCCCAGATATATATTTTAAAAGAAATTGTAATAACAATTTTCAACATTTTATTTAATTTTTTTAAATCACCCTTCAATCAACTACACTTAAATGCATTTGCAACAAAAAAAATATAGTATATGATGTTAATCTGGGATTTCCAACATTCCCTAGATATTGATTTTAAATAAAATCGTTGAACTCATTTCGAAAAACTTTGAATTAAAAACATTATTCGTTAGTAAGCAAGTCTTAATTTGAGGGATTGTGTTATTTTAATGATTACACGACTGTCTCTTGATATGAGAAAATACATTTGTATCGACCCACGTGGGGAATATCTGCATCTACCTTTCTTTATAAAGAGCACAGTGGCTCATAACCTCTTTAACAGAGATAAACTCTTTAGACTGATAGTTTGGCACGTGACCCAGAATATTTTAAAAAAATGATAAATTTTATATATTATAACAATATATAATATTCAGTTAAGTGAAAAATACAGACCTTTACACGGGAAACAAGCCCTAGACCATGAATTAACTATCATTTTTCAATTAATTAGATTTGGTACAGCTGTACATTCATCACATATCGGTTTGTGAAAGATATGAATTAAAAACATTTAATAATCAATAAACTTCACTCATTCTCTCGGTAGATTGTATCTACTTACTTTAAAAGTCTAGTAATCAAAATTTCGCCTTAAAGTTTGACTTACTTCTGAGCTTGGAATTTCAGATTTTTTTATTTTACTTTATTAAAAGTATTCATATATGATTATTACTATTATTATTCACAGAAGTACTGTACATAATTAGTCATATATTCTCTCATAGCTAGAAACAATAGTTTCAAAAATATATTTTCAGTAGATTAACACTGAACAATCTTTCGTGACTATAATAAAAATAATTTTTTCGTAATAGATTAAACTCTCTCCTTTTATAAATTTTGAACAAAAATATTAGTGGTTTTTGAAAATTTTAATTTTCAAAAGTCATTCATAATTAAATTATTTAAAAATGACTTTTTTCCATGATAAACTATAGTAAAGTATTGTATAGCATGTAAAACACTTATCAGATTGCTATTTAAAACAAAATTTTAACCAAAAGATTAGAGATAAATAAATAAGATAACATTGATTCTATTACTAAAATCAATATTTCATATCAGGGATGATTATAAATGTTCAGGAACACATTGAACTTTAAGATTCAACATGATCTAATTATTGAAAAATTTTCTTGATTTCAATACTCTTATCAATAAGGAAAGGTAAAATGTCAATTGAGATTGGTGGCCGCCTGGTTTAAAGCTCTACTCTTTCAGTAGACTAGACTGCTGATGACCGGGAGATTAAGGTTCGATTCTCAATTGGGTGTACTGAAGGTGGTTTATCCAAAATGGTTTCCCACTATGCCTCCACGCTAACGTGGGTACATTTCCTATAAATATACGGTACCTAATCCCTACCATCATTAGCATTAGCGTATAACCCGAACGCGTAGAAAGATGCGGTGCTAGTAAAAATATCATAGTAAAACCTTTGTGTTGCGACTCATTTGAATACTTTTTGTGACCCATATGGTTGAAACCAACTGCACTATAAGGTACATATACTTTGTTTACACTTAAATATAGCAGTCTTTCCTAGACGGATTGTGCTATGACCCTATTATTAGATACTAGCAGCCCATCCCGGCTTCGCACGGGCATAGTAATATAATAAAAGAAAATACACAATGTTTTACAGTGATTTTCTAAAAAAATAACATTCATTGAAAACAAAAAACTAAGATATTAATTTTTTTTTGTGAATATATTTTCTTAAACTTTTTTTTTGTATTTACATTGTTTTTTTATATTTGTTTTTATTTTTTATATATTATTTTTCACTTTTATTTTTTTGTTGTAATTTTTCAATATTTTTTAAATTTATACTTATACTAATTTTTAAAAGGTCATAACCGCAAAACAAAAGCCATTTAATTTATTGAGTAAGAGCCTCCCTGTAAACAATATTTGATGTGGTTTTATTTTGTGGCAGCAAAATAAATTGATTTTCAGGGGCTCCAACCCGCGATAGGCCAACGTATAATTGACCATGAGTAAAACATTTATTTCGCAGATCGATCCCAACTAATTCGAAGGTTTGACCTTGGGACTTGTTAATTGTTAATGCGAAAGATGTTTTTACCGGAAATTGAAGCCGTTTAAATGGGATTGGCAAATCACTTGGGATCATCGGTATCCTCGGTATATGAGCTAGTTGACCAGCTGCTGGACCGGTCATAATAGTCGCTACAATTAAATTTTCCTTTAACTCCTTAATAAGCAACCTCGTCCCATTGCACATGCTTGGAGGGCTTAAATTTCTCAAAAGCATGATTGGAATTCCAATTTTTAACGTCAGTTCGTGTGGTGGTAATCCAGAAGGGTTCAAGGAATTCAAAAATTCCTGTGGATAATGAACTGTATCTTCAATATTAGTTACAGTGTCTATCGACTTGTATTTTTTTATCTGACCGCTGACTTTTTGAACGATAAGATTGTTTATTTCGTTGACAGTATCATTCTTTACTGATACTATTGCCCTAGAGCACAACCAATGAAAGTCCTTTTCGTGCAAATTCTCGATATCAGGGTATACTGCATCTATTAAATTTTCCAAATCATGGAGTATTTGGCCTAGATACTCATCCAGAATAATGTCACTATATCCGCTTAAATTTGGAGCAGGGAAAATTCCTTCACCAAGTTTTAGCAGTTGTTGTGGGAAATCACTGTCACTTCCATGAAGATGAGCTCTCATATTCGTCCTTAATTTTAATGTTTCAATCGAAGTCCATAAGGGAGACGATTTCAAGCATGCTTTGATGATATCTGCTCGCGTACCTCTGTTAATAACGGGGAGAGTCTGTCGGAAATCTCCAGCAAATACAAAAGTAATCCCGCCCATGACTGCAGAGGAGTTCCTGAGGTCTTTTAAGGTTCTGTTCACGGCCTCTATATGTGCTCTATGGCTCATCGTGCATTCGTCCCACATAACTAATGAGGTGTCTTGTAGTAATTTACCTAGAGGCCCGTTTTTGCGGATAGAACATGTAGATTGTTGCTCAAGATTTACAGATAGCGAAAGTTTAAAAGTAGAATGAGCAGTTTTGCCACCTCTCAAGAGAGTTGCAGCAATTCCGGAGGAAGCAACTGCTATTGCTATCTTCCCTGATTCTCTGACCTTAGCAAGTATCAAATTAGCAAGAAACGTCTTTCCTGTTCCCCCTGGCGCATCCAAGAAAAATATTTTTCGTTTGTCATTATTCACGCTGTCGACTATAGTCTCAAAAGCATGTTTTTGATCTGGGACTAATTTTGGTAGGTTTTCATTGACGAAAGCGGTCAAATCATTTGTATCGTAGTGATGTGCCATTGTATCTGCAACATTGTTTTCTGTACGAACTGAAGAAGGTAATCCAAAATCACTTAGACTTTTGTCATTTAATTGCAACAATCTATTTTCTATTTGTATCAAACCTTCGTTATAAATATTCTCATTGTATNAAATTGTAATACATCATTTTGTTCTATCATTAATAGTTTTCGCAGCGCACGTGATTGAAGGAAGTTTTTTGTTTATTTTTTTACACCTTGGGTTAGATTATTCAAGTTTTAGTAAGCATCCCTAATTTTATTGAAAATGAAACATAGCCTATGTCACTCGGGAATAGTGTAGCTTGCCAACGGTGAAAGAATTTTTTAAATCGGTCCAGTAGTTTCGGAGCCTATTCATTTCAAACAAACAAACAAACAAACAAAAAATCAAATCTTTCCTCTTTATAATATTAGTATGACAATATAGTAGAAATGCGAGGCAAGCTTCCAAACTTTCAGGGTAAATTAAGTGTATTACGTAATTGCTTTGTATTAACAGAGTGATTACCAGTACATATTATAATACTACCTTAACGACGAGAAGATCAATTTTCTCATTCTCTGATTTAACTGGAAAAGAGGGGATTTTGTAAAAGCGGTAGGGAGAGTAATGGCTTTACCAAACTAGCCAAACCACCAAAAAAACAACAAAAAACACGTACTTCTCCATAACTGCGGATCAGTTGGTGTGGCTGTATTGATTCAAGTTTTAGCGGTTGATAATTGTCGGTAAAGCCTTCGCTAGCCATTGATGTGTGTGGTTTTCAAAATGGCGTGAATGCTAGAAGGGAATGGAGGAAAGAGATATAAAGCAGGGAGTATCTAAAAATTGGAAGAATTTTCATGGAAGCTAAATATAATGGTTTAAATAGAGATTTGTAGTTTTTCAAACGCTAGCATGATTGTTAGAGTGTGATTATACATTTTTTAAAGTTAAGTAACAGGGGTCGATATAACAAATTGATCTTTTAAAAAAAAAATGCTGTACACATATTATTAACCACTTAAAAAATAGTAAATAGGAAACTTTAAAGCAATATGAAGTACATACTTATTATAAAATGAAAATTCTTGAAGGGAATAAGCCTACCTTGCTTGATTCCATTATGGTGTAGTTTTTCATATTTTTTAGTGTAAGCAGCATTATATTGTCGCGCATAATATAAACATATTTTGATCCACCCTGATTAAAAAAGTAATTTCTTACTTGACATAGGCCTATAATTGACTAATTTATACTTTTCCAGTCTTAAGGCATATTTAATCATGTTTGAGACCTATGTTTAATAGTTTGTTAAATAGTATTTTGGATACTATTAAAAAATTAAAATTCAAATCTAACAAAATGATTATTATTAATAATAATATTTTTATTATTATTATTACTATTCAATAGTTTATGTATATACAGTTTATAAATAAATAATTATTTTTTGTATATTTAATATATTTTACTTTAATATCCGCTATGTAATCAGACTTTAATATGGAGTTAGTCAATTTAGTGTACATGACACCGTAAATGTTTGTAGATTAGTATGTAAATCTTATAATTAACCTGTTTCTTAGCATTAAAAACATTGAGTGACATCCAAATATCATAAATATTAGTTTAGTTAGTTAAATATTGGTTCACCGTTGAGAGTTGGTCAAAGCTAGAACATGGGATCCACTTCCCTTCCTGACACTGTTTGGCAGGTTCGAACATGTTCCTGGGAGCCACACTCTTTGTTCTTGTATTTCAGTGGCTCAGGGCCAAAAAACTAACCTAGTCTTAACTAACCTATTATAAATAATTTGCTTTGCGGTAAAACAATAATAGCTAACTAAATTAGTACCCTTAGTTAAAATAATACTTATTATTACGTTTACCAAGAAAAGTCTGTAAAGGTAGGGATTTACGTATGAAAGCTAATATATCAGATATTTCGGACCTACACCACCCGATATTGGTAAAGCTAAGATTTACTAGTCTTCATACGTTTGTGCTAACAAATATTAGAAAGAACCGTAGCTACATATAAATAAACATTTTATCTTATTAGGAAATATTTTGACATTTTTAGGAGTACATTTGAAAGCATACTTCATAGTTTTTTTTAAAATATTATAAACACCCAAGTTCCACTCGGGCTCTGGCTCATTCATTTTAGGTAAGACCACCTATTTTTTTAAATAAATTATGTGTAGACGGTTTATTAAATTTTGGAACACTCTTTGACTACTCCGCCGAGTGAGACTGACCTTTAGCATACAACTCATCATTATTTATTTACTGTTAACCACTTCTATAACATCTAGTAATCACCAACTAACTCATTGAATCAGTGTTACAATTACTCGCATCCGTGGACACGTGGTATCAACTTTGACTGGGTGGGTTTGAGAGTGATGGGGAAGTATGGGGTTCAACTCTAGCACTGGTAAACAGATGGTTTTTTTTTGTTAAATATATGTCTACTCTATCTCTACGCCAATTAGAGTACATTTCGTTTGGATTCATTCTCCACCCTATATTAGTTTAAATAATAATAATTTCAATTTCCTTTATTATAGTGCTGGCCAACAGTCGTAATACCTATAACAGGCCAGCACTGAAAAGTACACACGTACATACCTTATAATACATATATTTACACAAGAAAAAATGATAGACAAAAAATGGCTAAATAATGTTATATACTGATGAATAGTTACGAGATAAAAAGTAGTTAATAATAATAATAATAAAAAAGTAACATTAAAAACAAATAACTAAATAGTAAGCAGTAACATAATGCAAAAAATATATCAGAATATTGTAAGTTTAAATAATATAGGCAGAACCTCTACATGATAAATTATTGATATGGGACATCCTTAAATAACTCTCTGAGTTTAGCTTTCCTTTTATGATAAAAGTCAAACTCGACAAATCTATAATATCTATAATATCTAATAATAATAATAATAAGCGGAAAATCTGAATGTATAAATTGTGATGCAAAGTTTTAGAAACAATTCATAGCGTTAGCTCGCAATCGAGCAAGCGGCCAGCATCTGTTAAGAAGATGTTGCCATCTTCTGCAGATAGATGTTGTCATATGGTCAGCACTACGAACAGTCTATCTCACTTTTCTATATTGGAGTTGATGCTTTTTAATTCAACTAGCTCCTTATAAAAAAAACTGAAATTATATAACTTTCCAACTCTATTGAAAACGAATAAATTGGGCAATATATAAATAGGGCTATTTATTTCAAAGAAGTTACAAATAAATACTTTGTTGAAAACAGAATCTTTTGGTTTTATTTTTCTAATTTTTAATTACCAGAGTATGGAGCCAGGAGTAGGAAAACGAATTAAATATAATATAACTTTTATTCTCATTCTGTTTTTTAATTGTACTTACTGAATTTTTTTAGAACGTTATGTAGCGAATAACGAAACTTAATTTGACGTTGAGATAACATTTAATTTTTTTCTTTTAATTTTTTTCATCAAACGCTTCTTTTTATTCGCCAATAGCTTTGATAATACTTTGTAGATATGGGTTTTTAGAGTCTCGAGTAAAGGAAACGACACTTGGTGGAACGTTGTATAATAGTTGGTCAGAGTAAAAGGGGTTTATATACATTTCCACAAAATTTATGAAACGCAAACTCTACTGTTGAGATTTGTGTTGAAGGCTCTTAGCTGTGTTAAAATTGCAGTCCTAAGCGCCAATTAATAACATTTAGTATTTTAAATGGGTTATTACGTTCATCAATTTTTTTTACTCACCACTTATTTACTATACATTATAATTATTTCACGAGAAAGGTTGAGTTTAAGATGAAAAGTACCCACTTTTGCGTTGAGGGGGAGGGAGAAACCATTTAGAAAAAAATACCGTCTTGACTACACTCAATCGGGATTCAAACCACCATCTCCCTATCACAGGCTTTCCAGTATATTGTGAGAGTGATACCTTATAATTTAGATAATTCAACCACTTACACGGGTAGCCAAAGAGTTACAAGTGGCTTAATCTAAGGGGTAGTGATGAAGGTTTTTAAAGGGCATACACCTATATTTTCGTGGTCAAGGGATACCACACTTTTAAATCATACCTGGAAAATATTCTTCAACGTTGATTCGAACCATTACCTATCCCGTCACGTGTAATTAAGACTTTTGCGAAAGGATGTCCTAGATCTGGGGTAGGAGATTCTGCCACAAATTATTACAAATGGTTAATTGGCCATGGTGGAGATATTTATTTTGCCATTTCTCTCAGTAAAATAGGGTTTTTTCCTAACGGCGTGTGCTGGTTGAAACTTGTAACAAAATGATTATCAAATGAGCCATTAAATTGTCACACATTTTAAATTTGGACAGTTCTCATAATTTGCATCCTACACAGTTGTAGCTAATTTGTCAAAGTGTAGACCCTATTTGGGACCATCTTTTTCAAAATAGTGTTTTTATAGAACCGCATCTTAATAGCCGTTTTGGTTATACGCTATGTGTGTTGTTTTAAATGTTTGATTGAGAAATTTAATTTCTCAATTATTTTTAAATGGTGTGGTGAATTTCACTTCTCAGTCTGTGGCTACATTGAAAAACAAGCTGCCCAAATCTGCCCTGGACTATTCTAACATCGATGTGGGTCTTGGCCTGATACAAATAAAATAAAAATTATGCACTTTATATAGATACCAAATTCGATTTAAAATGTTAATAATTAAATGCATTAAATTAAAATCCACTTGGCGTGAGACTCAAACCTCGATCCACCCTTTTCCAGCAATCTAGGTTATCTCGAACCTTATGCTTTGGAACGTGTGACAAAATAATATGTAAGAAGAGGACTTTTACTTCAGATTATATGTCGTCACAAAGGTTTACTGTTTAAATGGTGTTATTGGTTTGGATCCAAAAACCAGTTTTTTATTTCAATGGGTAGTATCAGCTACAAGTAGTTTTACCCTGAGGTGAGTTCTTGTACTCCCTTATGGTCGGTGACCTGGCGGTCTAGGGGTAAGGTGTCAGACTTCTGTGCTGGCGGCCGGGGTTCAATCCTCGGTCGCGGCAAAGATTTATCTGATTACCAAACCCTTCCTTCCCCTCTGACAAGACATCTTGTGAATGTGGGGAATGCCAGGCCTCCACCGTGGTTCGGATCCCACTTTAAGCTGTAGGTCCTCCATCTCATTTCACAATCACCCTACCATTACACATTAGCGTAAGTGCGTATAACCCGAACGGGTAGTAAGACGCGGTGCTAATAATAATAATAAT
>CABEEJ010000406.1:44111-109824 GCA_901482245.1 Timema douglasi | reverse complement strand
GGCCGATCCCCCCCCCCCCCCTAGGATGGGTCCATATTTTCGTATAAGTACATTTATTGGCTAAAAGTATGGTACAATTTTCTAGCAGACACCTCCATCCCTATAAAGATTATCTAACGCCCTAGCCTCGTTGTGAGTGCTGATACAGTTACTTTGAGTACCCAATTCTATCATCCTTTTCCCATCGAATAAACAAATTTCATTCTTTTATAGAAAATACTAACATTTTTATGGAAGACTTAATACATTTGATAAGGGTTTTAACCCCTACTTTCAAAATTTCTTATAATGTTTTCTAAAATGTCCTACTTTATAGAATAACTCATTAAACAAAAATAGGTCTTAATATCTGACTTTGTTCTAGACTCATACTACCAGCTTTGGTGGATGCATGTCTTAGGCTCTACTCTCGCAATATACTAGACTGCCGATTAAGTGGAAATAGAGGTTCAAATCTATTTCGGGTTTAACTAATGTGGCTTTTCAAAAAACAATCCACTCTCCCTCCACGAAAATTCGGGTACCCTTTATATAAAAGTTACCGTTATAATCCCTAAACCTATTAACGTAATTAGTGCATAAGCAAATAACCCAAATGGGTAGTAAAACGCTGTGCTAAAAATAATAATAAAAAATAACTATTCTCTGAACTGTCAACCCAACCTTGTGAACCGGTAAAAGGCAGTTTCTTATGTTATGATTTATTTCAGTAACGCTGGGAATCAATCGCATCACCTTTAACTCGGTAGGAAGATAGGTTACTGACTAACCTAAGGCATTGGATTAACCAAATACCAAATTTAAAATAACAACAGGAGTCCAGTTCGTTAACTTTCCACTCGAGAGAAATAAATCTCTATTTCAAAATAATTTATATGCTTTTCAGCTCTTACAAATAATTGCGACCGGAAACTTTTGATTAGAAAGTAAACGTTCTAGCAAATGTTATAAGGTTAATATTTCCTTCTGTAGTTTTCTTTCCTGAATAATTTTCCATATTCCGCAACCAGTGGGCACGTGGACAACGGCATCACTCCCATTTAGTTTGTTTTTTCCTTTATGGGGTGGTCGTGGTTTGAATCTCGTCCGGTAGCATTGAGTTTCTTACTGATGATTTTGTCACTCCCCTTTCGTGAGAGTTTGGATAGATCTGCCCTAAATTTCAAAATATAATTCGTATACATATTAAGAAAGATCGTACTTTTATTTAAAAAGTGTTGCAAAATACAAAGTTGATATATACCGGTTTTGAACTAAGCAGCTCATACGATAATCATCATCACATCGTCATATGGCCCTTGTAACAGGGAACAGTCGCTAGTGTTTTGAGATAAAGGGGGTTAAAGGATGGGGAAGAGTACCTAAAAAAATAAAAATAAAAGGGGGTAACACAGGGGGTGTGATAGAAGAATGGTTCTTGTCTGGCTGTCTCTTTAGCTATACCAAGTTCTAGTAGGGTGTATCAAACGGTCATTTTTTTGCTTCTCTTTTTACCTTGTGTGGAATGTGTTCATTACTCTGACCTCCCCTTCGATTTTATTTTTCATGTAAAAGTAATAGGACGAATTTCTTTCATGTTTATTTTTGACGAAGGTGTTGTTACTAAAAAAACACGATGGCTGTACATGGAATTAGCGAGAATGTGAATAAAAGAGAAAGGGAGAGTTGATATATGTTTGTAATCTATGATAGGACCTCTAAACACAAGAAAAACAAGAACTTTTAGTACACTTTGTGACTGATATAAATATTATTATAATTTTTATTTTGGTAAATCACATGAAGTGACTTTTATAAGGGTTAAAGTAAACAGAGGCAATTTAAAAATAATATACTACTTTAATAATAAACAAACTACTCCTCTCCCTGTAGTTTCATAATTACATAAATTACCTCACTCCATATTCCCAATTAGTCAGCTCTCTGCCAAGAAGGTACAAATATAAATTATTTATAAAAAATGTTCAAACCAATTCAAACAAACCATAGGAAATTACTAATTTAAAACAATTTCCATATCAATGCTACCCGCATCGATGGTTGCTTGGCCTAGGATTTCACGCTCACAACAGACTAAATTGCTGTATATAAAGAGGTAATGTTTAGAATCCCAGTTTTATGTATTGAGGTTAGGTTTTTTTGCAATTTTTTTTTAATTTAATCTTCCTCCACACAAATTCAAGTACATCTTCACTAAATTATACAATCCTTATTCCGAAACAGTTAGTGTAAATATTCGAATAGTCCCGGTTAGGTAGTAAGACAATATACCCATAAAAAATATTTTAAAAAAATCTCAATGTTATGAATTAATTATGTTAAGATCTTCACATACAAACCGTATTTTAGAATCGTTTCTAGTGGCTTATTTTACCTTTCAATGCTCCAGTTCAGGGAGGGTGTTAGGAGTAGAATTCTGGGGGTAGTAGTAGTAGTAGTACCACAAGTACTCTGCTGACCCCTAGAGGAAGGAAGATCAATGACTGCAACCCCCTTCTCTCTACCTCGGGTAGAAAAGGACTTACGGGCCAGAAGGCTCCGATAACAGATCAAACCCATTCGACATCCCTCTTTCTCTCCCGTCCCTTTCAATACTCTAACAAAGGTCACTTCGACACTCCCGAAGGGTTGAGAGATGAGGGGGTGGACGTGGATGAACACTCACAAAGAGGGCGGTGTGCTCTAGTTGAAGTTCACCACCCGCACCATTGGTCACACGGTCTAAGGCGTGCAACCTGAAACAGACTGGATTTCCAGTCAGAGGGTAGGTCGAGGTTTAATTCTTGGCCAGGCTTAAATAAGGTGACATCCGTAAACCACGTAACCTCTTTTTTCATACTTTTTAGCCCTCCCTCTTCTCGCTCCATCATGTAACACATGTAGATATTTAGCCTGACCTCTCTCCTACATGCCTGTGTTACGTAACTTTTCTCACCTAGAGTGAATGTCGTTATTTTATAGGGAAGTTTTTGTGATACTAAAAGAGGATTTCTGATTTAACACTCTTTAAAAATCCATTTTAAATCCTGGTGGGTATACGGTCTAAATGTAAAGATATTTCGTCTGGTTTTTAAGTGAATGATGTCTGTTAGGTTGGGATTCGAATACCGACTAGGTGTATATATAGTAGTTTATCATACACGTTCTCCAGTCTTATAATTATGATGAGGTAATATATCGTAAAATGTAAAATTATATGTTAATTTGTGTGGGTATTTTAATTGAAAATTTAATAGAATCAAGAAGGGTTAAAAAGGAAAAAAAGAGAAGTTTAAGGGTCTGGTTCTACCAAACTTTACCCTAATACTATTTTAATCGCATAATGGGTACTAAAGATTTTATTAATTTAAATAGTATAAGGGAGGAGGATAGCTTAGATATAATGCATCCACATAAGCATTTTACTGTATTATGACGTTTGAGACCAGTTTTTTCTACTTTTACTTGTCACAAATTCTTTTTCACTCATACAAACTCATCTAAAGAACCCAAGAAATAGTTTTGTAAAAATAAATATATCAAGATTATTTTATCTAATAGTATTAATGCTAAATTAAATTACTTACATAACTCTTTTGGAAATAAGAGACTCTAAAAGCACTTCAAGCAAAATGTTATTCTTTACATGCAAGGAAGTAAAAGTCAATGCAAATAATTTAGTTAATTTAAAACTCTTGCAACATCCACATGGCACTTAGATCAAATTTATTTGTGACTTTGACATATGAAGAGTGATAGCTTATTAGTGAGAACTCATATTTGAAAGAAAATAAATAAAACCAATATTCTAGGGATTTTAAAAATAACTGATTAAATGTCAGGGCAGATTTAAAACAACACAGTATTTCTATGCTTGGACAAATTAGTATAGCTTGTAGCAAAATAAAAATTATGTTACTAATAAGTAATTTTCATCCACCCCTATTAAATTTTACTAATAAGTAATTTTCATAAACCCCTATTAAATTAATGGCCTACCCTTACTTGAACTTACCAACTTATCTTTACGAACTTCACTTGAACTAAACTCGTAGTTTAACTTAACCTATACTAGATAAAATGACCATTACCTAAACTATTTATTGAAAATTAATATGTTTTGTCAATTTGGTATATTGAAAATAAATTGTCCTTAAGAATATCTAAAAAAATACTTCTATACGGCAAAATAGTTTAGTGGTTTCACCTGTTCTTTCCAAGAAAATCACGAGAACAAGCTGAACATTGTGTACCAAACAAATATTTCTTTCACAATTACATTTGGAATTTCTATTTTCCATTTTTAGTAAAGGAGAAATTCAGGGAGTATAAAATTGAATCGAACGAATCAATGATGTTAGGGAAAAGTTTATCTTGTAGGAGTGACGTGAGTTTCTTGGGGATACTAAGCTTATCATTTTTATTTTGCTAATTAGTTTCACGTGATCCTTAAGGTGATTAAAATGTACTTAGAACTTTGTTTTCATCATCAAATACTAATTTGTTAGATAGAACTTCAAAGGTAGGGGTATTATTTTAACAATTTTATCATATAAAGTTGATATATATTTTAGAGAACTTTACCAGTGTTTCTATTCTATAGAAAATCAATCATTTAACGTAAGTAATTGTTCTGTGAGTGTTTGCGTTTATTTTTATGAATGTTTAGCCAAAATTAATATATATCAAAATTATATGTCTATGTTTTATTTAATTATGTTACCAAGAGTAACGTCTTAATTGTCATAAGTACCCAAAGTTAACATTAAATTACAATTCGCTCATTTTTGAATAACATTAAACAATCATTTACACATTTAAATAGTATCAAATTATATGATGTATATATTATCAATTTAAAATATAAATCTAGCTATTAGATATATTAGGCAGGGGGATGAACTGTCTTGCGTACATTTCAATCTGGTAGGTGAAAAATGTGTCCGATTGGTCACCGACGACTTCTCAAAACATCATGGGGTATACTAATTATCTGGACCTTATTGCACCAACCAAACCCAACCATACCCAACAAATGACAGAACTGCTAGAACGAGAAGTAAAGATTTTGGGGATGAAAAAATAAATTAGGACAAAACCAAATGTATGGTTGTGACCCAAACAAAATATACAAACCTCCAAAATATCTAAAGGTTATTTAATATAAGATCCAAACATTGTATACATTTAAATACCTGATGACCTCACTAATTAGCAAATTAGCAACAAAATTAAGAGGATGGAATAAAATCCCACATCAAGCAGTAAATGTGCGTTTCTTTTGTTTTTTAAGCACTGCATCTTACTACCTCTTTGGCATATACGCCTATAAACTAATTACACTAATGGGTTAGGGGTTAAGAAGGTTTAATTGAGAGGAACTTCACTCGAATTTGCGTGTGGGGAGAGTGTAAAACTATTAAGGAAATACCACTCTCAGTGCACCCGATTGAGCTCGAACCCTGATCTCCCCGTCTCCGGCAGTATGGTCCAACACGATAGTAGCATGTTAGGCCACGTGGCCACCGAAGAAGGTAAAATGCTCAGGTTTTCTCACTCTTTAAAGTAGTAGGATACAGAGATATTACAATCGAAACCAAACTTAGGACCTATAAGACCATCGTAATTCCTGTTTTCTTGTGTGGATCTGAAGCTTGGGCCAGAATATTAACGAAATATTACAAGTTAATCATATTTGAAAATATATTATTTAGCACCACGTCTTACTAACCACTCGGGTTATTCACTTAAGTAGTCTACTAATAACGCTAATGAATTAAGAATTGGGAAGGTTGAATTTAGAGGAAGTGAACCCGTATTTGCCTGGAGGCAGAGTTTAAACCCATTTAGGGAAAAACACCTTCAGTCCACCCGAGCGAGATTCGAACCTCGATCTCCCCGTCCTCTGCATTAGGGTTCAACATGAAACTAGCGCGTTAACTAACTACTTCACCGAAACGGATATTTGAAAACAAAGTCCTGAGAAAAGTATATGGTCAAGTTATGGAAAATAGTGAATGTATAATCAGATGAAACAGAGAATTAAGATAATTGTACCAATACCTTCCAGTTATTGGTGGGGTTGGGGTGAAGGGAAGGCGAATACAATGGATTAGGCATGTGCTCAGAATCAATATTAATAGAAGAGGAACATTTTTGAGGGGAATATGGAAGGATCACGCCCAGTGGTCACATCTCGAACACGATGGGTATAGCTTATGGAACTCGGGCTTGAGAATAGAGTGGAGACAGTATATAGAGCAGGACTTGGAGGATTATAGTGGGCAAGGCCAAAATCCCCTTTGGAAGACTAAATCCTAGATATCTAGCCAGATAGATAGATAAATTGATATATATTTAAAAAACACATTATGGGTATTCTAAATTAGTCAGTTATTTATGGGACAATGAGTATCAATAGAGGTTGACAACATTTAAAACAAAATCTGGTGCATACATTGCATATTTACTTGTTTTTCCTTGATATTATGGATACTAAGGACTTCAAAAATATTAAATAAGTGGAAGCATCCTTAGTGTTATTGCAACCACATAATTATAAGTTATTATTTTAAATTACAAGTGATAATAGTGGCAAAGTAATTACGTTAAACTTATCTGACACTTAAAATAGGAACGATTCTATATCTGTTTCTTTTAATGTGCATACGTAATATTTTTAAATAAAATTTTAAGTTCTTGAGTGATATTTCAAATTAATCTTCCGTTTGGTTTCAACAAGCTATCCAAGCTCTTTTTTTATATAGAAAACTACATTGGTAAACGGAATAAAACCCACGATCTTTGATCTAACACTGTATGGCTATTTCCTTGAAGCCAACAAGGGTTATTCCGAATCCATGGGTTATGCTTTATTTTAATTCAGAATATAGCATAGACTTACGCGCTCAACGGATATTTAAATAGATGACAATTTGTTTAAATAATATTATTATAATTTTAATATTATTGAAAAAGAATAGCCTTACAGAAACTCAGGTGTCTTATGTTGACTCTTGCAAAAGTCTATTGAACAGCTGTTGTATCTATTAAAATTACGGTGACCTGGCGGTCTAGGGGTTAAGGTGTCAGACTTATATGCTGGCGGCCGGGATTCAATCCTCGGTCCCGGCAAAGATTTATCTGATTACCAAACCCTTCCTTCACCTCTGACAAGACATCTTGTGAATGTGAGGAATGCCAGGCCTCCACCGTGGTTCGGATTCCACGTTAAACTGTAGGTCCTCCATTTCATTTCACAATCACCCTACATTGCCGTAAGTGCGTATAACCCTAACGGGTAGTAAGACGCGGTGCTAATAATAATAATAATAATAATAATATTAAAATTACAAAATATCAAATTTAATTAAATAGCTCGAAAGTAATTTTTTAGCATGTCTTTGAATTTAGATTTTAAGGGATATATATAACATATTATGATTACTAAAAATATGTATTAAGACATATTATAACAGCTGGTAGCACTTATTTATATTCGGATATTTTTTCAAGGTTGGATTCCCGACGTGACAGAAAAATTTAAAATGGTTTAAATTGGGGCTTCACCTTTCATAATTATGAATTGGTTGCCTGGAGACTAGATGTTGAGTCTGCTTTAGAATTAGATTAATTTGTTGCACTTGTGCTGATATAGGCATACTTAATTGATTCAGAATATTCAAATTTTCTACCCCAAAATAGAAATACAAGCAATTGCTATATTTATACTTTAATGTGACTCATCTACACATATACACAGTTTATTTCAATAGAGATTTTCTGTGAGTACTCTTGGTGTCTATATTAGTGTAACACCTAAAATATTTACCTGAAGTTATTCATGTATAATATAAAAAAAAGTGTATTTAGTAGGGTTAGTATTTAGTAGATAGCTTATGAATATTGACAAACACATGAAACAAACTCCATATATATCATGAATCTTCTTTGTCAAAACATGCTTTCTTGAAATATAATCTTAGTAGTTCCAATACCTATTGCTATATCGCAGCACTAGCCACTTCTACTGTTCGTGTGTCTACTAACAAATTCAATATTACCTTAAAGATGAAAAACCTTTAAACATTATTACTAGGAGATGGTGTTAAAGTGTTGTATAATATTCTACATATACAAATTGATAAAAAGTGTAATAAAAGGGTTAACTACATGCTCGAAATCAAAATATCAAGTTTCTTGAAACCATATATATATGTGTGCATTTAAATAAATATTTTAATTAAATTGAAGTGGTTTTTTTTCTCAAACAAACGAGGTAAACTAATGCATTTAAGGAAATAAACCAAACACTTATACACTTAATTGTACAGAACTAGCGAAGCTTAGATGGTCTAAATGATCTTATGTTTACAGATGTAGCTAAATCAAGTATTAACATCACATGGTAATTTAACCCAGAACCCTTGATTCATAGCTCCAATACTCCATCACTGAACTATATAAGACTCGTACCAATCTTAGTGAAGAATGATACTCTTCACGGGATGAATCCTGAAGAGATAATTGATAGAGCATTGGGATCGAATCATGTGTCAAGGTGTCATTTTTCAGCAAGAGAAATGTGTTACAGGAAGTAGCGTTATAATATATTTATTTTATCTATAGGTATTCATATACTCCTTATATTGTAAGCCTATATGATTTTAAACCTAAACCTCTTTTTGCACAGCATCTTACTATTAGTTTCGGTTATGTGCATTCTTGGAATTAAACTTGTAAGGGCGAGGAAGATAACATTTAAAGAATGTTAAAAAGCATTTACGAGTAGGGTGTGATATAAACCAATTAATTTATGACCTTCTTTAAAAAATGACTTTCTTTATTTCTTTGAAAAAGGTTAAATATATGTTTCTGATACTATAGTTTGATCTCAGAGGGGCAAAGTTTTTATTGAATCAGCTGATCTCCCATTTCTGTAAATTTTATGTGATAAAACTTGACGTATAGGTATTTTTTTTCTAAAATGCTACTACCCTTTTCATCCATTTTGTCGTAAATCATGTTTTGTAAAAACCATACCCTTCTTAAATATCGTGGAATCCCTGGACGTATGCAATGCGTCTCTGCACATCGGCAGAGAGCTAAGTGGTCTTGTGGTCACGATTCCACGTTCAAGATGAAGAGCACTGAATCCAACCAGCACGACTGGGAACCACGTTTCTTGACCTACCGAACTTATCTGAACCTCACGACCCCTTTCCGTGATTAGGAGGATCGTTGAAGTTCCAAAAGGGTGTTCATCCGCTTGGGGGTAGTGGAAGATAAATATCATCTAGGGTTGGATGATAAGACCCGGTCAAGGGCAATTTTGCGTTTCATTTGTTAACTTGAAAGCAATTATCTTGCCTGGAAGAGAACTACAGACTTTAGGTCAGCGTTTCTATACAAGTGTGTCACGGCACAAATATTACATAGGTGTTTTTGTTGAAGGTCTAAAAGAAGAGAAACAATAAATAGCTAAGGAATATAACAACATCTTTTTGAAAACCATGGTAAATATTCATTTAAATAAATGATATTGAATTCCACAAGGACTTTCTCGCTCTATTGTTTAAAAAATTGATATATTTACTCAAAACTCGTAATATTTATAATTAACTAGCAAACCAGAGAAAAAAAATTGCACTATATATAAGTAAAACATTTTTAGACTAATGATTTTAAATTTCAGTTTTATATTCATATTTATAAAAAATATCGGCATTTGGTCCCTAAGGGTCAACACTTCATATTAAAATTTTGACTTCTGCTTAAATTTTTGGTCATTTTACTAGGGGATGCACATCTTTTGGTTATGGAATTGCTCATAAATTTCTCTTTTATAAATTTTGACCAATAAAATAGGTAATTATTGACTATTGAGTCGAAAATGAGAGATAGAATCATTATAGCCAATTTTGAGAAATGTAATTTTTCTCTTTTCTCCCTTCAGTAAACTTCTATTAATTTTAGAGTTAGACAGACAAATATACAGACAGACAGCGTTGCAAAAAAAAACTTTTTGCTGTTCGGGGAGTCATGAAACGTTGACATTCATCAACATCTCGGGCTAGATTTTTTTTTTGATGCTCCTAATACTTTACCATAAAGTGTTGGTAAAGCTTAAAGAAAAATATATTTGTGTATAGCTGGAAAACCTTTGGTTTTATAAAATATATTTCACGTAAAAACTGTTTATTGTAAATATACCCACATGTATGCAATGATAAGTTATATTCAAATCTCAAAAGACTTACGAAGATAAGATTGCAAATTAGAATTTACACATCAGATCGGAACCCTTAAAGTCATTTTGACGAAATGTAGTTCGTAGCCAATTGGTATTTAATATTGATCAAAGCTTATAAATGAAATTTAATCAAAATTGTTAAAGCCGATTTTGATAAAATCAATTTTTTCTCTTTCCGTCCTTAAAGAAGGTAACATAATTTTATGGGTGGATATCCGATTCCAAAAAATCCTTGGGGTAGACTTATGAAAACACTTGATACCAAGTTTTAGCCCAATTTGTAAAATAGTTTAGGCACTAACCCAAGGTACAGACTGACAGACAGATAAACAGAGAGAGACACGGAATTGCGAAAACCACTTTTTAGGGTCCGGTGGACCATGAGAAGTCGACCTCCATCAAAATCTTGAGTTCAATTCTTTTGACAATCACAATACTTGATCTACCTGTAAGGTAGCGAGAAAGTAGAAATATTGATATTGGGTTTCAAAGGGTTAACACTTTGTATTAAAATGTCGACCTCCGGTTTAAAATTGTTGACATTTTATAGGGGATTGCACCTTTTAAGGTTATTGCATTGCTATTAAATTCCTCATTTATAAATTTTGACCAATAAAATATTTAAATATTGACTATTAAATATAAAAGGATAGAGATATATCATTGTCGTACAAACATTTCCCCTGAGAGGTTGCAAGAAAGAGAACATACATATCTGAGAAACTTAATTATTTAATTACTCTATGGCATTAGAGAATTAGTGAGTAAAATTTAATTAGTATCTCTTTACAATTAAATCTCACACAATTGTATTAATATATTTTCCAATATCTGTAAAACTGTTGGTTTTATAAAATATATTTCATATCAAAGATTTTCTTTTTAATGGTACTACAATTTTGCAATGATACGCTATTTAATATCTCAAATATTTGCGGAGATAAGGTAATTTCCACCTCTGTAATTTACCCTAAAAGTCATTTATATGGAAAAATGAAAATAGCCATTTTGTTTTTTAATCTGAATTAACGCCTAGATACGAGTTTTAAACAAAACCGTTAGAGCCGATTTTGAGGAAATCAATTGTTTCTTTTTCTGCTTCTCATTAAAGTTAATCTTAGGGTTAAACATACACACAGATATACGTCATTGCAAAAATCCTTTTTAGGGTTTGAGGGATTATAAGACGTCAACACCCGTCAACATCCTTCAACATTCCGGGTTAATTTTTTTAATGGTCTCAACACTTTCTTTACCTTTAATGTTTTGAAATTATATATATATATATATANNNTATATATATATATATATAAAACTTGAAAATTATTGATTTTATAAAATTATGTTTCAAATAAAAGATTTGTATTAAAATTAGGCCTACATATTTGCAATAATAAGTAATTTCATATCTCGAATAATTTCAGAAATATTAATTTTAAAAATGAGAATTTATGCATCAAACGGGAACCCTTAAAGTAATTCTGCCGAAATATTGAGGGTTACCATTTTGTTTAGAATATTTATAAATGTTTTGAAATGAAATTTAATCAAATTCGTTAGATATAGTTTTAGAAAATCAACTCTTTCTCTTTTTGCCCTTCAGTAAGCTACCCTTAATTTTAGGGTTAAATATCCAATTCCAAAAATCTCTCGGGGTAACCCTATGAAAACCCTAGATACCTATTCTTAACCCGATTGGTTAAATAATTTAGGTTCTAGTCGGAGGGACATACATAGACAAAAATTCAAAAAACACTTTTACGGATTCAGGGGATCATGAAACGTCAACATTCATCAAAATCATGAGTTCGATTTTTTACGATCACAATACTTTATCTACCTGTAAGAGAGCGAGAAAGTGAAAATAACACAATGAATAGAAATTCTTAATACTCTTTTTTAATAATAAAAATTATTTTTAAAGAAACTGATGGTGTGTCTTGATAATGTTAGTTATTTGTTCAGTGCGCCGTGAGTTGAAAGAGGTTGGAAAACACCTACTTATATACGATTGATGGGAAATGTGATGTTTCTGATCTCCTCGCTGCCAGTTATCAAGTTGGTTAAGGGCAAGACGCCAGACCACATGATCACCATTGCGGGTAACTTATTTTAAATCATGTATATATGTTATGGTCAAATCCTGAAGTCTAGCCAGTTCAGGAAATGACCGGCCAATTTTAGCTATAGTCACTGAAATCACCCAAATCACGAAATATATTATAAATCACCATCTCACTTTTCAGTACCCCTCTACGCAATTAATCAATATGATGAATGAAAGTCTTACTTACTATTGTAATGTCAAAACTGCTATAAGATGTATTATTTTCTTGAAACTATAATAATACATATTTTATTTCATGAAATAAGCTTTGTGAAGCCTTTTTAATTTTTCATGTAGTCTGAGATATTATGAAATTTGGAATGACGTTATATATTAGCTCATTTACCCTTGCATCGACTTGAACATTTTCTTATGGAGAAGCATCTTGGTATTCTTGACCTCAAGTTATAGACTGTCTCGATTATGCTTCTCTTAGATACAGACAATTTTTCTGGAATTGACTTCAAATTAATGGTTTCGATAATTTCTCGTCTAGTAAATTCTACCTTCTCTTTTATATTGTTGACCTCGGAGGTATTGGGAAAAAGAACTAGCCTCAGTACCTGATATTCATGGGCTCAAACTCAACCGGGGCAATGAATTTTTCTTGAGTGATAAGAATCCGTAGCACAACTTCATACGGAAGTGAGGTCATCTGTTCCAAGTCGATTGTGGCATTATAAAATATCCCTGAAAGGTAAGTGGAAATAAATTTCCAGGCAAAATTAGTGGGCCCTTTCGCTCTAACTCATAGAAATTCTTGTGTGCTGATAAAAATGATAATATATTACCATATTTACAATTTGTTTAATTTATTTCTTGTCTAAGGAGGGTTTGGGTTGGGTAAGTCCATTCCACATCCAGTTTCCATGGTTACCCCCACCAGAGGGGCAACACTCCAGCCCAAGTGGTGAGGTTAGATTTTGTTAGGCTAGAATTGTTTTGTATCATACTATCCAGCCCTTCGGGCACTGGCGAGGCTGTCGTGGTCAATTTGCGCTTTGGCTCCCCAGAACGCGAATTAAAGTTTTCTTCCATCAATATTTCGCGATTAGTCTGGAACAGCTGGTCAATGTGAAATGGCCAGTTTCAAGCTTTGAATATAACATAACCATCCGACTCAGTTAGCCCTGTCAATGCCTGTAGTTTCACACTGGATATGGTTATAAATTGAATACGTTATAGTATACACTGACTGAACAACTTTGCACAATATATATTGGTTCCATGGATAATATAGTGTTCTTATACCCACGAGACCAGAGCTCAATTTTAAACAATTTATCACAACCCCACTTCCCTTATTTTTGGCTTACCATACTCTCTTCGGGCTTATCCTGATGATTTATTTTAAGTACATCATACTTAGTCTGTTATTTTCGACTAGTATATCATATATATTCAATACTGGCACTGAATCATTCGATACAAACTTGTGTTACTAAAATGTTTTTAAAACTAGCTAAATTAGTCACTCATTAAAAAACTGCTACACAAATTAATAGTAAACTCAATTTTTTAAAAATATTTCAATTCATGAAAATTATTTAATGGTTAAGATAGAGATGTTTGGAATACAAACCAATGCACTAATAATGTTTGAATTATTGAATAAAAGAATAAATTCAAGTTAAATGAGTCAGCTTGGTTACAAAGTATAGAGAAATATATTTACACGAACTATTATGTTAACAGTGAGAAATATATTTATAAAAGAAATCTTGGTTTAATATAAATTTTAAATCTGATATTTTTTTATATTTGAACTCATGTTACATCACTAGGCCAGATGAAGTGGAATACTGATAAAAAAAGACAGAATTCAAAATGTACTAAAGCGACTAAACCTAGTTTCGTATATTCATACGCCAAGTCGAGTGGTCTTCAGATGTTATCAATTTTGTAGAGGTATTTAAAAGCTTTTCTCTCTCTCTAACGCCTAGCTTAAAAAGCACATAAACCACTCTTGCCCAATAATGCCTTCGACAACCTTCACCCTCGGCTATGTCAACCCCTTGTCTTCCATCGAATTCCAATGCCACTTTCTCTGTCAACATCTCATCCCACCCTTTTCCACCCAAACCCCTCCTTAAAAGAAGCAAACCCTCCCCTATCACAGATTCTAAATATTCGCTTCCTCCCCTAAACCTATCTACAACCGATCCCACCCTGTTTCACCCCCTAGCACTGGTTTATGCATTGAGAACACATCCGTTGTACTCGGGGTGGGATACGCGAGTTGTTTTTCAACAGGGGATGGTGGTGGTGTTGGTGGGAGGTATACAAGGGGGTGAAGTGCACGTTTCGTAGTAGTGGTGTTTTTGGTGGAGGTGGTAGTAACAGATGTCTCCCATTGCCTCGACACAAGGTCCACCCCCAACTCCTACACATCCTTTCCATGAACATCCCGCCCAATATTCAATATGGGAGCCACATAATGCGGTGGTAGGACGCTTTCCATCCCTAAATACACTGCGATACTACCTTTGGCAGTCATGGGGGATGGAAGAGTCTATATGACCGTGTCAACTCTGTATTTTTGCAGCTAGGTTCACCTCAGGCCATTCAATATGCCATGCCATTGCGGGAAATTTTCTGCTTTTTATGGTGTTATCCTCCCTTAAAGTTTATATTTCACTATCCATTCGAGTTATATGCATATCCATATATTTAAGAAATGGGAGAAACCATTTAGGGGAAAGCCCACCATCAGTAAGCCCGACCAGAGTGCAACTCCTAACTTCCCCGTCACTGACAAACTAGATTAAGGGAAATTGAGATATATACCATATGTTTACCGGCGCTGACGATTTGATCGTATTTCACACTCGGGTGTGTGATCGGATCACCTACAAGTAAATACTGTTTTTTTTTTTGTTAAGACACTTTTTAAATTGTGACATGGGCTCAAGGCCGATTAAACGGGATATTAGATGCACGACTGCGCACGAACTAGAAATTTTATTGAATTACTATTTCCAGAATTTTTTACACTTGACTACAGTGAAATTGGTATTAATTAAATAATTTTACTAAATAAATAAATGCTTATGTTTTGCATTATCCGTGGGGTGATACGGGTTCTTAAAATTAGCTGCCTGCCTGAGCTCAGAGGCGCGCTGCACACGTTCATACATTCCGCGTTATTAAAAAGTGGTTTGTTATTTTCAAATATAACTCACGTGAAAGATATGGTCTTGTAATAATACTAAAACATACGTTTTAAGTTGGGATTAAAAGCATTAATTAAATCATGTTCAAGGACGTTTAACGTGAAATGTAATTTTGAGATCAGTGTATACTAAATATTTATAAGGATGGATCTAATATTAATATATAAATCAAGTAAATTTTTATCAGACAAAAAATATAGTTCTAGGATTATTTAAGATTGTTTTAGAGATTTGAAGCTTCAGACCAGTAATTTCCATAGTGTGAAGATACGCCCTTTAGTAGGCAACGCCTTTAGGTGCTTCCTTCAACCACATTAAAGGTTATATTACTTTATTAGCTATGTGATTTATAATAATATGTCTATTCCAGCTCGACCCGTACCTCTAGACAAGCAGGCAAAGTCATACATTTTATCTTGTCTAGTTTGATGGTAGCGGGGTGAATGAGGCTGGAATCCCGCCTGGGTGTACTGATGAAAACAAGAGTAGACAAGCTGATAGTTTATTTCACGTGCCTAATTATATAAGTTGTTACACAATTAACATTCAAATTAGTTAATAAAGATTTTTACTAATAAATTAAATGTTCTAATTATTTCTTTTTACTATTACTATTTAAATCCTGACTTGCAAAGCTAACGAATTTAAGCTAATCGATGATTTTATTTTGCAACGGCGAAAATTTGTGTTAAGTGAGAAAAAAAAGGGGTGGAGGGTGGGAGGTTTGCTATTAATTATAAATGTGGTGCAACTTTTTGACGGAGCGATGCGACTCGTTGGAGCTAAATTACCTCACAAATCATTCCACATGCAGGGTTTCTAATTAGTCAGAAACTGAAGTCGCGAGGACGTTGGGGGTTCAGAATTAAGGGAATGGGGGAGAGGGGGGGAAATAAAAGGATAAAGAGGGATGTGGTCTGCTTGAAAACAATTGGGCTTGTTAACAACCTTTTTATATACATATACATAAAAAACTTATTAGATTTCCGAACTTTTTTTTACAATGTAATAATTTGTATAAAGCTATGTGTTCTTTTTTTATATTATTAAATTTGGTTCCTTGTCACC
Organism: Timema douglasi; assembly: GCA_901482245.1. Lineage (NCBI taxonomy): Eukaryota > Metazoa > Arthropoda > Insecta > Phasmatodea > Timematidae > Timema > Timema douglasi. The sequence continues at coordinate 93,245 of CABEEJ010000406.1, read as the reverse complement.
ATTCTGCTGAGTTGTACTGATTATTTTTACCCTTGAAAAGTTCCTTTCATAAAAAAAAAAAATTAATGTTTGAAAATTTCATTACAATCGGATTAAAGAATTAGAGAGAGAAATCAAAATATGACATTGTGTTCAAGCAAGAACCTATATTTTTTGTCATCCACTAGAAAGTGTTTTTAGAAGTTTTTTGTAATATTGTATTGTTTTTTTTTGTTCAACTCTCTTCATTCTTTTTTGCCCTGTTTTTGACGTCTGACACTACCAAAATTGTCAAAAAGAGAGTTGAATATGTCATATGCATGTATACATATTTAAATCAATGCAATATAAAAACTAATATTGGGGCATATTATTCTTTGCACAAAACTGTAGTCCAGTTGATAAAATTATTCTTTATCGATTAAAAAAAAAGCTTTACCACTTGTTATTGTTAAATATACGTATCTGGTTTGATAGTAATGGGAATATCTGAGCTCTAATCGTTGTTGAGTGTATTTAGTGTAGTTTTTACTAATTTCTTTCCTATTCTCCCCCCATTCAAACGCGAATATATATATATATATATATATATATATTTTGTATGTTAAGCCACGAGTACCGGAACACAAACATTTTCACATTACTAAATTTTGAAAATTGTATTACTTCATTTGACTCACTGCACTTGCGCAAACTGACTACTAATATACATTGCATTTGTATTCATAGTCACTTTCCGGAAACTACCATTAAGTTATATCTCTGTAGCTCTGATGTCATTTGAGGTTAGTGGGCTGCAGATTAGATAGCGATTACTTTTTCCAGCTTATATTTATTTCAGCCATGAGGGAAAATAAGCTGTATATGAAGATAAGTGATGGGAAAAAGAGGATCATCGGTAAAAATTGTAGGAGAGCAAGAACCTTTTTTAAGAAACTCAATCTTAGTAAAACCATATGCACATAATAGCGGCTTATAGTTAACATTTATTTTATTTTCTTAAGATTAAACCGTAACTTAATTTCCCCGCACATGTGGATAAATTTTCTAAAATTCTAGACTTGAATTGTGTTTTATCTTCACTGACACGAGGTCTTTGCTTGAATACCGGCCAAGTAACTTGGTTTTATAATTATTTCTGTAGTCATAGATTAAGTCTTTAGACCTTTTTTTTATTGAATGTACCCTTCATTTATCCTTCAAGGTAGTAAGCTTACCTCACATTAATCCACTTTATAATGTAGGGTAATTGTGTAATTCATGAAGGTAAGGTTTCTAGCGTACAGAGTAAATGGATTATACAAACTAAGATATTAATATCTGTCTCTATTATTTATAATTTAGTGTTTACTGTGAAATTAACATCACATAATTATCAGGGCTTGATACTTAAAAATAATAATACACTCCTACCAAATGTATTTCTAAAATCATTCTCGATAACCATAGAATGCTATTTAGTAAAAACCCGCTTCGGTGGTGGCATGGTCTAAATACTAAAGCATAACTCCCTCGATAGACTAGAATGCTGAAGAGGAGCAGACCTGGGTTTGAACCCAGATCAGGTGTGCTAAGGTTAGATTTTCCTAAAGTGAACTTCCACTTCTCCGCAAAAATATGAGTACACCTCCTTTAAATTAAACCTTGCTCGTCCCAAATACATTACCGTAATTATTATATTTGCTTACAACCAGAATGGGTAGTAATATACGGTTGCTAAAAAAATATGTAAATCTATTAAAAGTATTTTTTTAGCACTGCGTTTCACTACACGTCCGAATAGGGAAAATGAAGTTAAACTTCAAACGAAGTGTGCCTGCATTTGCATGACTAAAGGATAGAAAATCATTCAGAAAAAAACCCTCCGTACACCTAACCTAGATTATAACTCCAATTCCCCCGTAAATCGGGATTCAAACCATGATATTTCCACCATAGACAGTTCAGTCTATTTGTGGAGTGACATTATATTAGACCTTTCGACCACCGAGGCGGGTTGTAAAAAGTTGAATATTTACTTAAGAAATCATGTTATATTTATGTAGCTAACAATATTTTGTAGTTTCATCTTAGTCTTAAGTCTCTTTGAAAATTGGCTAAATTATTTTTCTTTTTATTAATATTTATAACATAATCAAATTTAAAATGTAAGGTTATTAATCCAATATAGTCATACCACGTATCATATTTTTGGGATTACAACTCCTTTCTTAAGGAACGTGGGTGCTTTGGACCAATGTAAAGTGCCTTGGTGCCCCGGTATGTGATCTCCCTAATGAGGGGTAAAAAATAAATAAAGGATCAATGTAACTATAGTGTAATATTAATGTTCCTCACTCGGAATACAATCTCATCAGAAGCAGACCTACGCTTACGTAGAAAATTGTGATGATTGGAGCTACCCTGGCGGGGCTCGGCTACTGTTAAAATCTCCGGTGGCAGGTGGCAGCACCAGCGCCTGCTCCCACAAGACCTGGTACAGTATTCTCCCATGTCAGCCCATTACCCTCCTTCCATGAACTTTGTAACACGTAGTGGGATGGGGAGGTGTGGGCTGTGATTGATCATAGTGGATGTAGCCCTTGGGATTGAGGTTGAGGGTGTTGGGGGTTGAAGGCCGAGAGGGGTAAGGAAAGGGAGGGAGGGGCACCAACGCCTCGTTGTCGTTGCCATTAGTTCGAATCTTCACTCTAATTGGTTACACGAGCCTCACTTTCTCAATTTACTGTTCCGATGAAGAAATGTTGCGTATTTTCTTTACAAACGGGCCATCTAGATTAATTTTTTTAACTGTTTCAAATAGTTGATTCTTAAAACTATCGAAAACCTTATTTATACAGCCTATTATGTTTTTAGTAAATTTAATTATTATTTTAGCGTACCCTATTCCGCGTCTCTGGACTTTCTGCATATTCACAATAATGTGGCAGGGAATGATCTAGATCTAATTTAGAATGAATGTAACATAATTTGCGTAGAGAGAGGGTAGATAAATAATTTTGCTAGAACAAGTACTGGTACACTCGGCCAGGACTCAAATTATGATCTCCCCACCATTGGAAAATCGGTCAATATGAGACTACCACCATTGATCACGTGACAAACACTGTGATTATATATTAATTAATGAGATATTGTAGGCAGGTAGTATTTACGAGTATATTGAGTCATTTAAATTTGAACTTTATAAACATTTTATAACAAATGACCTAAGAAATTATTTATCATTATAACAGACACAACACGCAGTTCCCTAGCCACGTATTCATCACTATAAGAGAGGAAGCCCTTCTTTTCGTCTGTGTTGGTTATTGAACCTGTGACCATTACACAGCTAGGAATCTAGATATAAGTTATTTGATAATTTGATAAATAAATATATATATTTAATAGATAAATAAAAATATATATTTAATAAATATATACATGTATATATATTTAATAAATACATATATGTATATATATTTAATAAATACATATATGTATATATATTTAATATATATATATATAAGTAAAGACGAACAATTGTACAATTTGTATATATATATATAGTTAACATCCCTTTGAATCGAACCAAAGTCCTTTAGACTTCTAATGAACCATACTTCCCACTGTGTTATGGTCAGTGGTGGTATATGAATATAAAAAAACTTTCTGGTGTGAAACAGCAAGTGAGCTATACCGATCATCAACATTTACAGAAGGGTGTCATATGGTCATCTGAGCGAGCACTCCAGCAGTTTATCTCTTTTCTCTAAACTGAATCTGCTACTAAATTATTCAAGTAGCTCACCATTTGTCTTCCCGAGGTTGATCTTCAACACTATTCAAGACACACTGCTCACAGATAAGTCTTAAGTGCGTGGGCGTTCGAACCCAAAACCTTTGACTACTAGACCACATACGATTAATCAAAACAAAGTGATAGATGATTCCGTCAAACTATAGATTTTTTTGGGTCACTGTACAGTACATTATATAAGAATTATTTAGTTTATTCGACTTCTTACTAAAGAAAAATAAATGGTACCGAGCTCCACACGGACTTTCTCGCTCTATTGGTTAAAAATGGAGATATTTATTCAAAACTCGTAATATATGTGAAACGAAATAATATACACTAGCAAACCCAAGTATAAATTGCACTATACTTACGTTAAACATTTTTTGAAACTGGGGTTGGATTTTATAATTTTATTTTTAAAGAATTATGTCTTCCTTTATATGTTTGGACCAATAAAAAATATCGATATTGGGTCCACAAGGCTCAACACTTCGTATACAAAATTTCAAATTACGGTTAAATTTTTTTTACTTTTATTAGGTGTTAATTATCTTCAGGTCATCGCATTGCTATTAAATTCTAGATTTATAAATTTTGACAAATAAAAATGTAAATATTGACTAATGAGTCTAAAATGAAGAAGGTAGATCATTGTTGCACAAACATATCCCCGAATATGAACTTTTTGAGAGACTTTCTTATATTTAATTACTCTAAGGCAATAGAGAATTATCTCGTTAAAAAAAAGTAGTATATTTGTACAACTTAAGCTCACAAAATTGTATTAATTTATTTTACATTATCTCAGAAATTTTTTTTAAATATACTTCAAGTGGTTTTTTTTAATTTTTAATATTGCTATGATTTTGCAATGGGAAGTTATTTAGTATCTCAAATAGTCGCGGAGATGTGGGAATTTTCACTTCTGTAAAGAACCCTAAAAGTCATTTTCATGGCAAAATGAAAATATCAATTTTATTTATAATATTAATCAACGTCTAGATACACATTTTAATCAAAATTGTTAGAGCCGATTTTGACTAAATCAATTTTTTTCTCTTTTCGCTTTTTATTAATCTATTCTTAATTTTAGGGTTATAGAGACACACAGACAGACGTTAATGCAAAAATCCTTTTTTACGGTTCGAGGGATCATGAGACGTTGACATTCATAAACTTGTAGGTTTTTTTTTACGTTCGCAATACTTTATCTCAAGTGTTCGAAAAGTTGAAAAAAATATATATATTTGCGTATAGCTTAAAAGTTATGGTTTTAACAAAAATATGTTTCAAATAAAAGATGTGTATTATAAATAACCCTAAATATTTGCAATGATAAATGATTTTTTATATCAAAGAGTTACGGAGATATGATGAGAAATAAGAATTTACGCGTCATACCGGAACCCTTAAAATCATTTTGCCGAAATATTGAGGGTAACCATTTTGTTTGTAATATTTATTAATGTTTTGAAATTAAATTTAATCAAAATCGTTAGAGCCGACTTAAAATCGTTTATTTCGCTTTTAGAACTTAGAGAAATTACCCTTAATTTTAGGGTTAGCTACTCAATTCCAAAAACTCCTTGGGCCAACCCTATGAAAACCTTAGATACCAAGTTTTATCCACTCGCTTGAAGGGTTTAGGCTATAGCCTGAGAGATGGCATTGCGAAAACCACTTTTTCGGATTCGGGGGATCATACAAGTTCAACATTCATCAAAATATCGAGTTCTATTATTGTTGACGATTACAATACTTTGTTTACCTGTAAGGCAGCAAAAAGGTAAAGATCGAAATATAATACAATGGGAAATCCCAGAAGATAAACATATTTAATTTTAAACGAAACTGTGTTCAAAAGTTATTATAAGCAGATCCAACCTCCCTTAAAATAATATTTTTTTAATAGAGTCATACAGACATTTATAATAAGATAAGGATAGTATACTTCTATTGAAGTTTGGATTTTCCATTCCCACAAGAAATATCTCAATGTTTTAATATGTCCCTTCAAGTAGGTGGTACTCTTGAATAAAAAAACTTTCAATATTTATCCTAGAGCTAGAATATTGAAAGTTTACTCAATAGTCTACATTTTTATGAAAAATAATAACGACTAAAGATAAATATTACCAACGACGATGAACGGGAAAGTAAATTAAACCATCACCCTTAATGAGAATATTTTTCTTATTTTTTTTCCCGATAAATAGTTGCTTATTTCCTTCCCCCTTACATTTTCATTTCGGCTAAACAGTACTGAGGATAAGTTGTCTTCATCATCCTTGTGGAGCATATGGGACCACCCCTACCTTTCCCTTACTTCTCCCTCCACTTCTGACGTAGTTTGATTGGAACCTCAGGGGGTGCACCGTAGTCCTCCGTCAAATGAGCCCCAGTGGTGTTCCTCACCCTTTTCTACCACCAAACACCCTAGTAAACTGTCAGCCTTTCTCTCACAAATAATGGAGAGGCATCGTGTATATAACTGAGATTACCGTTCTTTGTTAGCGTCTCATTTCCTCGGTAACTACTGTTATATTTTATCTGCCAATTATTATAATTATTAATATTCCTTTTATTGTTATTAATTTAATCAATCACCCCCACTCATGGACATACGGACAAAGGCACTAGTCTTTTCTTCTATTTTGGTTGCCAGGTCAGGCCTAAAATCCCAAATATATGTTTTAAGGTGTTTATTTCCTAAAAATATTTTCCCAGTTTTCTTGCTTGAAAATGCGGGTAAACTTCCTAAGAAATGCCATATTCCCTAAACCAAATGGAGGGTCAAACATGGAGTGAATGAAAATGCTTTTTATTAACTTTCTAATAAATCAAATCTCCACAGATATTTATTTATCTGTCAGGACCATAATCTATATTCTTAAACTATTTTAGTCGGGCCTTCATTCCTACTCTATTGGTATAAATATTCTGATATCTTGGACGGGTATTAAGATGTGGTTATAGCCTCATGCTTAGCTTGCCCTTAGTTATTGGGTTTGGTTTTTGGGGAAAGTGTTAATATCATGCGATACGATCTTACCATACGTCTAGAGCTAGAATCCTGACTGGATTAAATGTACGCTCTGATCAGTTTTCATAAGCATGTCTGACTTATTTGTGGGTGTTAGATTCAATTTTTTTTTTACTTGGACGACAGAAGAGTACGTCTCCTACCAACGTTATGGTAGATTATTGTTGAAAATGAAGTAATATAATTCTGAATTGATAAATACGGCTAATAATAAGTTGATTTTTTGAGATTTGATTAACCATAAAGAATAACTACTGCTTTTACACCGTTATATTATTTTATAGTGTGCATGTCTGAGTGATTAAGTCACACCTGTATTGATCGACTGCACTCAAGTGAGAGGGATTCATGCCCTCATTACATCTTGACTGCTAGAACGCGATTTATCTTTATCAGATTTCTCTGCCTCGCAGGAATTTACTATGACTCCACGGGGCTCCAGGATGGCCACACCAATGGCAAGTCATCCTTGTACAACATTTATGTTAGCAGAAAAGGGTTTGAGTCAAGTGCTGAACCGTCCCTAAGAAAATACTCGTGTAACCCTGATAACGGGGGTGTATTTTTTTAAAAAGCCATTTCCTTTAACAATATATCTGAGTTTTGTTTATCTCCGTTATTAATGTATCAACTAAACAAAGGCATTGTTACACTGTCCAGTTATAAAATGAGAAAACAAGCTGAAAAGTCTTACTCTGGGGATGAGAGCTTGGAAATATATATAATAGGGTAAATCCATTATATTGAGGAGTGAGGAAGGGGGCGGGGGGAACTTATCCATTTTCTCTCAAAATCATAACATAGATAAAATACGCTATTTTTACCAACTGAATACCACGACTGATATTAAAACCAATTTAAATATGTAGTTCATTAAAATGTGGACTTTCATTGATCCAAACATAATATTTTCTATTTTTCTGCTATAATACAAGCCCTCCATTGGTCAGACTATTGCTGATATGGGTGGAATACACGCTCTGTTCTTCTACCACAAACGATGCCAAGTTGAAACAGGTTCTTTTTCTGTGGTAGTTTGTTATAAGACTTTATATGGAGAAGAAAATGGACACATATTTGGGATGCCGACAAAACCCACGTCAATTCAAACCATAGAAGCCTTGAATTCCATGAAACTTGACCTGACAACCGATAACATACTTCTTTAAATTGACCTCATGGTAGAGAAGTTTATCAACCCATGACACCTTGAAGTAACTGCTACTATGAAGAAAGGGGCTATATTTTACCACATACACTATTCTTTCTTGATTTGTTCTCTCTTCCGTTGAGACGAAGGCTTAGTTCTTTTGTACTCATTCCTAACTGGGCCATTCGATAAGTTTCACAGGAAATTTATTTCTATGGAGCAAACAATTCAGCACTATAAGAAGATCCAGCTTCAAATTTCTTTATATATATTTCGAATTACCGTTTATACCCTCACATTGTTAGATTTCGGTAAATTGCTTGGATTTCAAAAGTTTCTCTTTGAGGAATAAAGGGAGGGAAAAATAATTTGTGCTAGTTTGTTCGCCCAATATCTGGAAAAAGGTTGTCGTTATTATGGAGAAAAATAAAACTGAGACAAAGTGTTCTTCTATAAATACATATGCAAGTCCCTTTTGCAGGTGTCAACTGAAGCGTTAATAATAAAATAATAGTGATTCAACAATATCGGGGGGCATGCAGGCTAAGGAATCACCTCATATAGTCTGGTTACCACCTATGGTTGGTTTGGGGCTTGAACTCCAGATATATTTAATGACGATTTTTTGATAAAGGTGGTTTCACTCTCCTTTCACTACAATCTGGCCACATTTGATCTAAAATCTACCCTTTTAATATCTATCGCATCAGGGTAAATATACGTATAATCCGAGCTCCGATACGTGGTCTACAACATTAAAAACATACTCTGGCTACAGCTGTAAACAAAAAAGATATCAGTTACTAAAAGCCACATTGCTTGACTCATAACTACATGAACTTGGATTTCGTTAAGTTTAAAATATATCATAAACAGGAAAATAAATTTGTATTTGTTCCGAAATTACTTTATTATATAGAAATAATGTGAAATCATGATAATAGATAGGCTTTAAGACTACCTTATTAGTAAGTCTTCATCTTATTTATTACATAACCAATCCCACACTGCGAAGCAATATTAGGGACTAAGACGATGAATGTTTCAACAAGAGCAGTATTTGGCTGATCAAACCACTTTCTTTTTAATTTATGTAAGATATAAATTATGGTGACTGTAGAAATATTTGACCTCGAGATTATTAGATGTATTGAGGTTTTATGTTTCCTCAAAACCAATAATTACGTTTAAAAAATCTGTATATTTCTCTAAATGTCCCTGGAACTACAGTAGAAACGTATAGATAGATTTTATTCAAACTCTATCTTTATATGTTATATAGTATTACCGCAGATATTTTTTTACTTGCTTGTTATCTAACAGGTAGAGAAAGTATTGTGATCGTAGAAAAAATCGAACTCAAGATTTTGATGAATCTTGACGTTTCATGACCCCCCGAATCCAAAAAAGTAGTTTTTGTCTGTACCTCTAACTAGAGCCTAAACTATTTTACCGGTCGGGTTAAAACTTGGTATCTAGACTTTTCATAGGGTTGCCCTGATAAGTTTTTGGAATTAAGGGTAGTTTACTGAAGGTCAAGAAGAGAACAAGTCGATTTTCTCAAAATCGGCTTAAACGATTTGATTAAATTTAATTTCTAAAAATTTATAAATATTCCAAACAAAATGGCTACTCTCAATATTTCGGCAAAATGACTTTAAGGGCTCAGGTCTGATGCGTAAATTCTCATTTTATATCATATCTCCGAAACTATTTGAGAAATCAAATTACATATCATTAGAAATATGTAGATCAATTTATAATACAAATATAATAATTAAATTATATTTTTATAAAACCCATAACTTTCAAGCTATACGCATATATATATATATATATATATATATTATTTTTTTAACTTTTTGAACACTAAAGATAAAGTAATACGACCGTAAAGAAAACTAATCTGAAATGTTAAAGGTTAAATCAAACCCAAGATGTTGATGGATGTCGAGATTTCATGACCCCCCGAACCCTAAAAAGTGGTATTTGCAATTCCGTCTGTGTGTCTGTATGAACTTAAAATTAAGAGTAGTTTAAAAAAGGGTGAAAACAGAAAAAAAAACATTTTCTCAAAACCGTCTATAACGATTTTGTTTAAAATTCGTATCTAGGCGTTGATTAATATTATATATAAACTGACTATTTTAATTTTCCCATGAAAATGACTTTAAGGATAATTTACATTGCAAAATTGTAGTACTACTAAAAATAAATACTTTTATGTGGAATATATTTTTATAAAGCCAACAGTTTCTTTGATATTGGCAAATATACTATACAATTTGGTGATCTTTTGTTGTACAGACACATTACTTGAGTTTGAACGCAATAATTCTCCAATTCCATAGAGTAATTAAATATAAGTAAGACTCTCATAAAGTTTACGTTATCTTTCCTTAATTCTCTTAGGAAAATTATTTGTACAACAATGATCTATCTCCTTCATTTTAGACTCAATAGTCAATATTTACATTTTTTATTGGTCAAAATTTTAAATGATGAATTTAATAAAAATGCAATGACATTAAGATGTGCAACACTTAATAAAATGTTGAAAATTTTAACAGGAAGTCGAAATTTTAATACGAAGTGTTGACCTTGTGGACCCAATATTGATATATTTATTGCCCAAACATATTATTGAGGACAATAACTCTTTTAAAATAAAACTATAAAATTTAAAACCGTGACTCAAAAAAGTTTTACATAAGTATAATGCAATTTATTCTTGGGTTTGCTAGTGTATATTGTTTTGATTCACATATTTTACGAGTTTTGAGTATATATTTCTATTTTTAAACAATAGAGTGGGAAAGTCCGTGCAGAGCTCTGTACCATTTATTATATTTGGATTCCATTACAAAAAGTAAGGATAGTTTACCTACGTGTTGTTTAGAAAAAATTGAAATCTTGTTTACATTTTTATAACAACTTTGTTCGAAGTAGCTATCAGGGTATTGTTTTACGGGATTAGTGGGGATACTCATTTTTAAAAAGAAACATTTGAGGCTAGCCTATCAAAGACTAATTTATTATAATTAATATTAGTTTTAAAATGTCCATAGCAACTTTGTAGAAAATAAAATATATATATTCGAATAGCGTTTTATATGAATATCAAAATAAGGTTTTTTATTTGAGAAATATTCTAAAGGTTTGAATTGCTGAGAAATAATATAAATAATTTTATTTCTAACAATATTGGACTATTTAAAAAGTATTTATGTTTTGTTCTACTATTTCTTATATTATTTATAGAAGAATAAATAGTTTCACTTTTTTTTTTTTAACTCGATGTTTCCCTTCAGCTCGAGGTGGATTAAAACAATATCCACAAAAATCCTCTAAGCTTTCACTAAAAAAACATTTCTCATCTCGTCACGGTAATACTAACAGTAGAAGAATAAAGGGCAATTTTAGTTTTGTGGATGTTTTCTTAACCCCCTCCAGTCTACTAATCTTAAAGTCTCTGAGAAAATGTTGCCCTTTACTTCATTAGCACCCAGCACTATCACAGCGGGAAAAAGTCAAAGCCTGTCACGCTTAACACCCCCTTAATGAAACAATATGACACGTCAGGCTTATGGGGTATAGCGAAGGCGGACAATAAAGGAACTTCACGTGGATACCCTGTCGTCATAGAAAATGGAAAAAGGATTATAATGTGTGACCAAGATGACAACATAAGGAGCTCAACCTTTTATTGTATCTGTCCGCAACCAACCACAATACCGTCTCGCTCGAATTACACACAGTGTCACACCTAAGAGATGGACAAGCGGGCAACTATCCCCAGGGCAACAAATAATTTAAAAAATATAGGCTACACTTTAAAAGAGAATTTAAAACAATCTATTTAAAAAGTATACCACTTCGTCCATTAAAATTGGCCACAAAAATCGCAATTGTAATAAACTATAGAAATAAAAGTTTCTATATATCATATGTAAGGCAATATAAATTATTCAAACTATCGCCCTGGTTTACAATGGATAAAACTCCCAAAAGTTTTTTGATGTACTTAAAATTCCTAATTGTACTGAGCTTCCAAAAATTTGAGGGTTGTGCCTCAAAATACCCTCCTCTCCACTACTCCCCTTTTCCCACCCCCAAAGTAAATTTCTTGGTGTGCCACTGAATATTGTCTATATACACACAAACTTATCATGATCTTTTTTTATTATTGTTGAGTCGCTTGATGGGAACTTTGTTTCCTTCCTAAATATCACATTTCACGTTCTTTAACTGTGGAAACTTTAAAATAGCTAGTTTTGGATTTAGGTTGGATATGTATATTTTATTACGAGTATTACAAATCTATATATTAATTATGTAAAATTATTAATGGTGGTTTTAAGGTAGTGTTTAAACTTATATAATATATATCATTATAATTATATATTGTTTGTAAGATAAGGACACTGAGCTCTGGCGACTTATAATCGATAGTTGGTTGAGGAAGGGTGGCCATTATTTACGTCTGGTGAAATTTTAAGAATATGCCTGTAAATCACACAAGAGTGAGAATTCTCGGTAGCGGAGTTTTTGGAAGTGGTTGAACTTTGAAGTGGTGCACGAGTTGAAATTTGTAATTAAGGACGGATGGCTTGGATACCTATTTGGTTGAACGAATCATCTTAGCTTCTTGAACTAGTTAAAATATTCATTCTCAAAGCAAAATTGCTGTTTTATTATTAGATAAATAAAAAATTTAGTAAAAAATGTAAGCCTATGTTTTTATACAAAAATAACAATGAAATTATCCCCAGCCATTTAATTTACAATATAACTAGTGTCAGAGACATACATTTCGATTTAAATTTAAACAAAGTTGCTACTTAAATACTTCGATGAGTGTTTTGAAGAGGCCACAGCTGGACTTAAATTACTTCAAGAATTGTTTAGGGCGTTGTCTACTTGAAGCGAAATATCTACACTTTCAGTGATTATTAACGAAATTGTGGTTTTATTGTTTTCAAAATGTCTTCAAAATTTTCACCTCAATCAAATATTTAGCTGTGCAAGGCTTAGTTTTAAGGGGATATCAAAAAGAACGTGGAAACTTATTTCATCTATTAAAACTACTCTACGAGTATGATTCCTATCTTGCAAATTGGTTGAATAAGGAACGAGAGGTATACACAGATGGTAAAATTCAAAATGATATTTTGGAAATAATGGGCAATGAAATTGTTAGAAATCTTTGTGCTGAAATTCAATCTTCTATCTTTAATTTGTTTTCTTTGATTTGTGATGGTACACATGATATTACTGGGACTGAACCGCTTAGCATATGTGTGCGTAGGGTTTATGAAAACTTAGAGCCTCGTGAAAGTTTTTTGGAACTATGCAGTGCTACTAAAACAACTGGAGGGTCGATGGCACCAATTCTTTTTGATATAATGACCAGAGTTCAACCACCGCTTTAGAACTTGCGCGGACAAACCTACAATGGTGATCCAAATATGAGTGGGATCAACAAAGGAGTAGATTCTATAATATAGGATGCACAGCCTTTAGCCGTGTTTGCTCACTGTGGGGTGTACTGCACTAAATTGGTCACAAGGTATGAAAGGGATACATCAATTACTGTGAGGAATTCAATGCAATGGGCACATGATCCTGGAGTTTTGTTTTCACAATCATTGACAGCCAAAACTAAGTTTATTAATATCCAAAAAGCTGCTTTTAATGGTCCTTTGCCATCTAAGGCCAGAATCAAGCCCCTTTGTCCAACCAGATGGATATATCGAGGTGCTCAGGTTGAAGATATTCTGGAAAACTATTACATGCTTTTATAAACACTTGAAGCACGGTCTAGTAAAGCAAATCACTTACAGACAGAAAGTGGGTGTTTGAGTCAGGAAAAACTATTTTAGACTTTCCGATGGCAAGGAAAATAATGAACAATTTGGAAATTTTAATAAATCCTTTCAAGGAAGAAAAATGAGTACTTACGAACATATACAGGCCATAGAAATAGTTTCTTCAAGTTTACAGAGACTCAACGAGAATGTAGAGTTTTTACTAATTCGGGGAGAAGCTAACAAAATCATTGTTGCCAACAACATGCAATCTCTTTCTTTGCCAATACAGAAAAAACCAACAATGCCTTACACAGGTCCTGCTACAGCGCTCACTTCTACTTCAATCGAGGACTACTCTCGCCATGAGTATTTAGCCATTATAAACACAGATGTTGGAAGTCTAAGGTAAAGATTTGATCAAGAAGGACTTGTTCGCATGAGAAAGTTGGAAATGAGTCTTTTAAAAGGAGAAATAAACCCAAAGCTGAAAATGTTTCCTGAAATTAGCAAGAAAGATTTTGAAATTGAACAAAAAAACTTTTTTTCGTTTAAGTACACCTACTTGTGTTGAAGATGCCCTAATCGCATTTCGAGGGCTATCTCCTGAAGTGAGAGCAATGATCAGTAATGTTGGGGTTCTGTGGCGTATACTGCTGGTTTTTCCAAGCTAGTCATGTGTGGTGGAAAGATCATTTAGTTTGTTACGTTGCCTGAAAACGTACTCGAGGAAAAATATGACACATAGGACCATTAATCATGGGGTTGGGTGTCACACGCATACATATATATTGGACAAGATAAGCATTCATAATCTTATGAACAAGTTTATTGTAACTAATGAACAAAGAAAGTGTTTGGTTAATCTTAAATAATAGCTTCTTCATCTTCATATAAATGTATTTTGTATGACATATAAGTTCAATTTTATTTATAGGTTGTGTTATCATTGTAATACATTAAAAATAGTTCCTATTAATTATTTAATAAAAATTTACTAATTCTATTGCAGGTAGGGTTATAGTCATTTAAAATATTAAACAATTAAGAAAAAAAAATTGATCTTAACAAAAAAAAATTAAATTGATATTAAATATTCATCTTAAACACTTATACTGATTATGAAACTGAGTTTAAGAGTATTGCTAACATAGGTTTCACTTAGACTAAGTATATAAAGAATTTTTATAAGTGAGTGTCAAATCACTTATAATATTTTATGTCCCCGTCCCCCCCAAAGTCTGAAAGCCAGGCACTTCCAAATGGTATTGTAAAGGTGATGTAATGCATTGTAATGTAGGTATGTATTTGTGTAGGTATTTTGTGTACTACATAAAGGAGCACTAGTCATCACAGTTATTTTTTTCATAATTTTGTAATAAGTTTAGTCAAAGCATTCACGGGCCAGACAATACCATTTTGCAAGCCAGATTGGGCCTGTGGGCCGTAGTTTGGGGATCACTTATTTAAATAATAAATAATAAAGGCCTGTGACGGAAAATTGGAAATATCTAGCTGTTTTAAGAATGTAATCCATCCAAGTAGCAGTAGTGCTTTGTTTACAATCCACTTGTCCTCACCATCTCCAAACAAAATAACCACGGCAAGTACTGCCACAGTAGGCCTACAACTCATTTTAACGGTCTTCCTGAGAACTAATTCGGGAAAAATTGAAGTCCAGATATCCTTTCGTTAACTGGGATATCACTTCACTATCAAGTAGCAGTTTTTAAGAAAATCATATCAAGACTTTTATTTTTATTTTTTATGTGATTTTAATGTGTTTGTTTATATTCTTTTCATTGTTTTCCACATTCTTAATTTCTAAACACCTCAATCTACTTAGCAACCAGGAATGTTCAACTGTCTTAAACATATAATCATTATTGAAGATAGTAATTGAAAATAGGAACCAATTGAATCTAGATGGCATCTGTTTGCGTGTATAAGGCTTTGGTATTATAAAAATAAAAACATATGTGGTAGAAGTCCATCAAAATTACATTTCAGTGTATCAAGAGGAGAGTTTGTACAGGTAGCTATTCAAAGGTTCTGTGAACAAGAGTTATCGTAAGACTATGCGCAAGATAACAAGAAGGATAAGAAAAGAATCAGTGAATATTTTAATATTCTTATTTATCCTACCAGGTTAAATTTTGGTAGTGGAATTAACATATGTAAATATTTAGAGAGGGTTAATTTTATTATCTTCAGTCTATCAATTAAAAATAGTGATAACCCAATAAAATTTTTATTATTATTATTATTATTATTAAGGTTTTAAGGCCCATCGACACATTGAGGTCATTAGGATCTTAACCCAATAAAAAAAATTGAAGTGTAAAAAGGTTCGACAAGTACAGCCAAAATAAAATTTTCCTTTGCATAAGGTATCATTATTATTTTTATTATTTATTACTATTAATTATTTTGTATTTGTAGAGTATTTCATATATAATATTAAATAAATACTGCAACCTTACTTTTATTTTATATATATTTGTTAGTAAGTGCGTAGTTGTTTCCTTTAGCGCTGTGCTGGCTTAATTATTAAAATTGTCTTTGAAATAAGGATAACTCGGTTCTTGTGATAAATTTTTAGTATAACTTAATTTGTATTTGTAAAATATTACACATAAATTTGATATTAATAACATAGCGTTAGTTATAATTTTTTTTTTATAAATGTAAGTATTTTGTGATATTTCTTTTGCAGGGGTTCATATTATGAAGTAAGAATTTCTAGTTAGTGTTGTTTGGGATGGTATACATTGAAGATGTACTTGTCGAAACTTTTTACCTTTCTGATGTTTTTTAGAAGAATCATATATTCTGAACACATCACCATGATACATCAATCACCTGTGAGGACAAGAGTTGACGTATGTTTTAGTTTACATTTGTACACTTTTAAACAAAAAGGGCCAATATCTTAAAGCCTTGTGTAAATATATATATATATATATATATAGAGAGAAAGAGAGACCAATAAATCTAGAGATGGTTTCAATATTTGAAAGCTATTTATTATTTGAAAGATACTCGCTTATATTGAACTACTTTTTTATACACACAGTAATTAATATTATTATTATTATTATTATTAACGCGTATTATAACCCGTTCGGATTATACGCATTTACGCTAATATGTAATGGTAGGGAGATTGTGCGATGAAATGGAGGACCTACAGTTTAACGTGGAATCCGAACCACGGTGGAGGCCTGGCATTCCCCAAATTCACAAGTTGTGATTAATACACGTCTTGTCAGAGGTGAAAGAAGGGTTTGGTAATTTGATAAATCTGTGCCGAGTCTGAGGATTGAACCCCGGATACCCAGCCCAGAAGTCCAACATCCTACACATAGATCACCAGGTCACCCAGAAATTAATATTTTGTCAATTTTTTTTAGTTGTTTAAGTTCTTTAAAGATATTTATAGGAATATTGTTCTTTATAAGACGGTTGCCTTTATATTAGAAATGTGCATTATAATGGTTTCGTAGATAAAATTCCTGGAATAGTTTGAAGACAATCTGAAATAGTAGCAGGTCCTGCTATATATTCTCTTCCCCCTACCCCCGCCCCCAGTGCTTTTTGAAACACTAAATATAATAATAGATAAGCCAATTGTCGATAAAAGTATACTACCCTATAATTGAGAAATGATTACATTATCGCCAGCTTTTATATAACTAGAGAACTATTTGAAAAAGGCATGATTACATTTAATCCACGTATTTATGAATAAAAATTAAATGAATTTGTTTGAGTTGAATATCATCGTAGCCTATTTATTGAATTCAACACAAATATAAATAAATATTGTATAATATGAAGATATCTTGCACAAAATTATGTTCTATAAACATTCGATTTTTCTTAATTTCACAAGTAAAATTATAAATTAAATACCTAATTTGAGTTTTCTCATTTTAAAATCTATTGTACAGAAACATTTTAACGAAACCATTAACATATTATATTTGTTTTTAATAAGAGTCAAAAATTCCGTAAAAATTATTAAATCTTCCCAAATTTTGGCATTAAAATAATTGTTAGGTCATCCTTGAATAATGTAATACTTTCTCAGATAGAGGTGTCAGCTTAAAACCACTCAATAACTGGAATATTCGGTCTTATATAGCGTGGTATTTTTGAGCACGCGTCTCAGCCTTCCTGTAGGCGAACCCCTCTCATCCTGTCAATCAGGGCTACTGACATCCACTGCCATCTCTCAATATACTGTTTAAAAGGGAAAGGACAAATTTATGATAACATAATATACTTTTACAGAAGAAAGTTAACGCTTGTACTACTATTATATGTAATCCTAAATGACTAACGAGGCTTAGAAGATGTAAATGCTACTTAGGTTACGGTTCTAGCCACATCAAGTAAACTATCATAATTATTAGTAGAATAATAAATGACACCTCGACATTGGTCCTGGGCTTTATTCTCTTGTCCCTATGTAAGTTTTAAATTAAATAAATAATATTATAGGTTTGGACACGGAGAATTTTCTATACCCCAGATTGACTCATCCCTCTACCCTCTAGTATCATGTTGACCAATGAATAGGGAAGAGGGAGAGGGAGAGGGTGGCTGTATAAGCATTACAACTGTATTTTCACACTTTCAGCACGTCTATTTCACCTAGAATAAATTATAAAAGAGGCTTCAATTAAATCCCGTTGTCGTGCTATCTAAGAAGATACTTCGTGCTCTTCAATATCTGCTTATCTGTGGACACTCTTTCGATCTCTCACACTCTCTCTCTCTCTCTCACTAACACTCTATCTCCTTCCTTTCCCTTTCTTTCAGAAATATCTCTCTTTTCACCTCACTGTAAATTCCCATAGCCATTTTGTTCACCATACAAACACAGAATATTTATGATGTTGTTTTTTACTATCGCTATAGAAGATTAATATATAGCATCATCTTTTATTTGTAACATTGGTAAATTATTTGGGGCAATATTTAAAAAAAAAAATTCTTCTGAGTCTGGCGATGAAAGAGTCAAACAGCCTTGTGTTATTTACAACTTATCATGAATAAACTAATTTTTGGACAAAATAAGACTTTGTTTAAGGAAAAATTGTCCAACATGCTTTCAGTGGTATCTGTCATTTGAGATAAGGATCCCTGGTTCCGATTCCAACAAGGTTGAATCATATATCATTGATGAAAATAAAAGCTCTCCCTTTGACAAGGAAAGCTCAGAGACTGGGTTCTGTGTCTGTTCTAGAATTAAGATATAGTGTAAACCTTGTTATTTTATATTTAATTTGATTATACATTTTAAGCTGAATTCCAAAAATAAAATACCAACACTTTTTGGATTAATTTGTATCAAAACTCCCTTATTTACACTTTGTAACTATTCACTTTATAATTTCTTCGAAGTCCTTTATAAGTCCCTGTATACAATAAATGATACGGCTCCCCAAACAGAATTTCTCTCTCTTTTATCTTAAAAAAATACATTTACTAAAAAACTTGTAAAATTTGTGAAACTTAATAATATACACTTTTGCAGGAACACCCAAACAAATATCTGTTATGTAATAACGTACACTGTTACAGAAACATCTATAAAAAAGGAGCACCTTCGTTGACCAAGGAGCATAACAATCAATTTCCCATATATGTGTATTACTTAGAAACTATTTGTATTATAAAAATTTATTTAAGATTAAAATATTTGAATCTTCACAGTTGTACAACTTAACAATGATAAGCTATTCCGTATATCAAATTATTATGGAAATATAACTAAAATTTGTAATTTATAATTTTAGGATCATCAAAAACCTTTTAATCAAAAGTGAAAACTTCCATTTTGATTATAATATTAAACCGTATCTATATACATAATTTAATCAAAATCATTAGAGTAGATTTAAAGAAAATGGATTTTTTTCTCTTTTTTCCCTTTAGTAAAATACTCTTTAATTGATGGTTGGATATCAAATTCCAAAACCCCTCGGAGGACCCTTACGAAAACCTTAGATACAAAGTTACAGCCCGATTGGTAAAATGGGATAGGATCCAGTCCAACACACAGACAAAGGGCATTTAAAAAACTATGTTTTGGTTTCAGGGGCTCATGAAGAGTCTACATTTATCAAAATCTCTATTTCGACATCAATGATTTTGATGATCAAAATACTTCTCTCTTCGAGAGGTCAAGAGAAAGTAAAATGAAGTTGGTCTATATATGTTCCTTTTTAACGCGAAATCTACTGTATTGATTGCACTGAGATCGCACATGATATAGCTTGGATGTACCGTACGTTTAACACATAAGCTGTATATTATCTTTTGAAATCCAATAAAATTAATGCTTTACAAATATATTTTCTCACAACATATTCTTCTATTGAATTTAGAATTTATGTTTTAACTTAATACGCAAAGTACTGCAATCCAAAGAGTAAATACAAAATATAGTTTAATCTAAAATCCAAAGAGAAGCTATATGTAATGTGTTTTTTTATTCACATAATAAGGAATATCTTATTTATTTGACATATTAAAACCTACACATAGCTCATGTTAGAAATCCTTATTTGACTTGATATTACAATTACATACTTAATATTTAGATAAATAGATTAAATCTTTCATCAAAAAGCAGCTTAAGCTCCAGAGAATAAAAATAAATGGTCAAATAAGATCTTATATACCTAGAGTTGTTTGCTAACAATGTCACTTTAAGACTAAGAAACGTTACAAAGTAGCTTAGAGATGCCATTTTTATAAAATATTTTCATTTTAAACCGGGCCTCAAGGCTGCTGGTGCGTGTTACTTCAAAATATATAAATCTGATTCTATTAATTATTATCATATAAAACCTGGAGTTTTAAATCCAATAATGTATTTATAATAATTACTTTTGTGATCCTGGCACCTTTTCTTTATTGAATACTACTTTAATTAACACCAAGACCAAGAATAAATATCAGCATTTAAAAAAAATACTTACGTGCTGAAGGTAATATTGGTATGTGCAGCATATAATTTATTAATTCTACCCTTAGATTATATTTTGAATGTGATGCTTAGGGTGGAAGTGGATAAGAGAAAGGGCCAGTATTTTTTTTTCAGTTTTGTTAAGTAAAGGAAATCAAATAAATTCTACATTAGAAACATAGTGTAATTTTCTTCACATAGGGATATCAACAGTTTTTGAATATCTGCTAAGGGCGTCGTTAGATTAAATGGAAATTGTGTATATTCACTTAAAAAGTTTCTTGTTTACTGCTGCTATGTTCATATACTACATATATTAAAGAACTGTTTATGTAACCATGTGTATAAAATTTAACTCTATATTTATACCCAAGAAATATTTTATTTATTTTGAATAACAAAACTAGACAGGGTAACAAATGAAGTATTCCTGAGGCCTATATCACGCTAGGATGCCATGGAATCTCTTCAAACAGCACTGCGGGTTACAAAATAAGGAAAACACACCTGGCATGCCTGCCAGGCAGGCAGTCAGGCTGTGGTATCCTAATGTGGTATAGGTCTAAGAAGAGTGGGTGAGATGAGAACCATTTTGTATGTGATTCTTCGGTACAAACCAAACTGGTTCGGACAAATTCTTAGGACGAACTGTCTTCTGCACGACGTCATAAAGAAAGGTTGAGGGAAAGAGGACCTTAGGAAGTAGGAGGATTGAAGGGAAAGAAGACAATTCTAGGTGCTGAAGGAAGAGGCAGAGGTCAGGGTACGTTGGTGGTCTAAGCTAAATGACAAAAGGAATGGACCTGTCTTAAGACAACAAAACCTATAAATAAATAATAAAAAATACAGAAATCTGGCCCTTTATCGCGTCTGCTTCAACTCCACATGAAATTAAATAATTAGATACGCAGATAGATCCACAATCAGAACATATAAAACGGGAATAGTTTAACATATGTACTTATTGAAACTTGAAATTGTTACAAATGCATTGGTTGAATTTATACCGTCTATATTGCATTTTTTGAGCTTATATTATATGTCTAGCCTTAAACCCAGGAATTTTAAAGATTCGCCGTGAGTATAACGAGTGCCCCAGCTAGCAAATACATAAGGGGAAGGAAAACATTTTTTGACTTAGATTAAAGAGTTATGATTTCACAAATAAGGCAAAAAATTTCGTAGATCACTTTGTACACATACTTTATATATAGTAGTCTATTTATGGACAATGAAGAATTTTTTTAAAATATGTATTAGTGATTAAGGTGTATCACAATTAATAATTTTGCGTTTTATTTGTTCTAATTATTCGTATATGTACACTAAAAGTTTAGAGATGAGGAAGGTAGAATTAGGAATAATGTACCAGCCTTTACCTGAAATGAGAATATAAAGCCATTTAAGAAAAACTACCCTCAGTACATCCAGATGCGGTGTAGGTTACGATCCTGATTCTCGCAGATACCAGAAAACCAGTTTAGGTAATATTGACCACTTTTTCAACTGCCCACTGGGAACATTATCTTACTATGATACAAAGATAAATTATTATTATTATTACTATTATTATTCTAAAATCAATTAAGGCAAGAGAGATTTTTATCATGCGTTTCCCTTGTTTCGTATTCTAAGGCTTCATTCTCACAATAGACTGGATTGCTGAAGACGGCTATTTTGGAGTTTGAAACCTGCTTGGGTATACTGAGGATTGTTTTTCCTAAAAGATTTGTCACTCTTATTTTACGAAAATATGGTTACATATAATATACATTATAAACTACTCATCCCTAATCCTTTAGTTTAAAAATATGTTGTAAGCCTAAGCCAACAGCATGGCGCAGTGCAAAACAAAAGGAGCTCTACGCCTCTCAAGGCAGCCTTATGTCGGGAACCAAGAGGCAATATGTAGCATGCAACATATTGCCTTTTGTTTCCAGTGCCGCATGCGACTTTGCTACAAAAGTTGCTTGTTGCCACGTGTTGCTATCTTCCGGCCGGCACTGGGTTTAGAGGCAACAAAACCGTGCGACTTAGCGTATTGTTCGTTGTATTACGTGACCCTATTTTAATTATTTTTATTGATTCTAGTACATAGTTTCAGTGTCTTGACATGGATTGCTCAAATGAGAAAACTCTGAAGTATATTGAAGAGTATAGGAAGTACGACATACTTTGGGATCACCGATTAATTGATTATAAAAACAAATAAAAAATAAGAGTGACATTTTCTAAAAATTGTCGCAGAACTATGAATAGTATTTTGCAAATTAGTATCCATATGAAAAAATCTGAAGTAATTTAAATGCATGTTGTAATAAGTTAATTTATCATATTGGAATTAAATATTACAATCATTTGGTAAATAATTCCCTTTCTAATTAATTTTAGTGTTAAAGTAAAAGTAGAATATGTTTTAACTTGTTTTAATGGCTTCATATTAATTGTAGCTTGAGTGATGTTCATGGTGAATAAATATTCTATGTGAATTATTGAGAGATAATTATAATTAATGTAATATCTTGTTGGAGTATTAAAGATAATTAATTCAATAAATAAATAAGCACTATTATAATGAATGTGACGTCCCAAATTTGAAGAAGAAAATAAATAATCTTCGTCCGCAATTTCATTGCGAACACACAAAAAAAAAGGGCAAACAAATACTACTACTGGACAATCGAAACTAGTTGTAATACGAAATCTTGTTGGGATAAATTTCGTCCTACAAAGCACGTGTCTGTTCAACCACCTTCTTCGTCTCCTCCGATTCTTCACCTCTTCGGCAAGAATAAAATAGGCCGCGGTCGCAATCGTTGCTCTCGATGACATCTTTTAGCAGACCTGCGATTGGAAACAGAGGCAATTTTATTGCTTTGGTGTTGATGCTTTGTAGCATGCTACATAAATCCCTAAGAGCTCTGTTCAACGACATACAACAGGGAGTCGACATTTCATATACTACATGTTACCTCTTGTTGCCTTGGTGTAAGGCCACCTTTAAACAACATTAATAAATTTGACTTAACTTGCATAGTTTCTCATCACAAGAGGATTCAAAACGTTTCTTTAAGGAAATAAACTTAGATATCATAAAGGGTCAGGTTTTCGGTTGGTAATTCATTTGCGTCTCCAAAAGCGGCAAGAGAGTTCCTACTGTAAATAGCATTTTAGAAACCCATTAGTCCCAACTTATACCCTTATTTTTCTTTAAATAGGGCCACCGATGTAATAATAGACACACTAACGTGACATTTTCCTGGTAAATATAATAAATAAATGATGGAAGACTTCCGGCGTCATTTTTTACTATCTCCAATTTTTTATCTACGCGCGTGCATTCCTTGTTCAATAAAACACAACTTCCTTCTGGTGAGAAATGAGGCACTAGATTATTTAAATGGAGAAATACAGTTTCAAAATTGTGTTATTATTAGTAAATATTTTGTAACATTTCTTTAGAAAAAAATAATTAAACTATAATATCTTATCTTTTGTAGCCATTGATATAAAAATATGTCCTGTAGAAAAGTGTGTCCCTTTTAATGATTTACCAAAAATACACACATAAAAGTTGCATTTGGTGGTAAAGAATGTGTTTTATTATACCATGAGGCTCAATAATATTCTATTTAAATAAATCTATTCAGGGGGGTACGTGGACCATATAAAATGCTCATCTAGTCTGGTTTTATGATTTCAGGGAAGTTAGGGTCCAAATTCTGTTTGGATATGCAAAAGTAATTTTTTTCTAAGTAGTTTCAGCTCTTCCTCTATGTAAATGTGGCTACATCTAATCTTTATTCTGCTTCTTTTAAACCCAAAATGTTAGCATTGCTGGAACATTTGCATTTCCATATGGGTAGTAATAAATAATGGGGTAAATAATAATTTATCCAAGATTTCAGCAATATAGCTGAAAACTAGATTGATTATGTCATACCTTGCTCTCATACTTCTTACCGGGTTTTATTCATCTTCATTCTAGGGTCCCCAAAATGTTTTGTATCCAGTCGCGTTCGTGGAAACCTTTTCCACTATGCATTACATCTTTTGATTGATAAGAGTGAGTCCAGATTATATTTCTAATGTACGCTTTATAAAGAAGTATTTTCTATAATTTTAAACTGATCCTATTGATAATAACATTAAATGAATGAACGCTTGTATTGCATTGCAGATGCGCCATAATAATTTTAAACGCGATCATGACCCTAAAATTAAGGACAACTTACTAAGGACCAGTCCAACACCTTAGCTCAGCCGGTAGGTTGTCTGTTTAAGGGTCCCGGGTTCGATTCCTGGTATGCTAAAAATGTAATCATTGATAAAAGGTGGGTTTACTCTTACACAGTGATTAATTAATGGCTAGGGTCTGGATGTTGTGTCTGGTCTAGATTTAAGTTGGGTTTTAAGTGTATTTTGATATATTAAGTTGGTTCAGAAATTGAACATCAAATACTTTAAATAAATTTAGAAAAAAAATTATACAGAAGACGAATAATTTTAGCTAATTCAAAATTTTTCAAAAACGTATACAAAAAAAAAATTGTTTTAAATAAACGTTTATGGAGTATTTTATATTAAAAATAACACTATAAAATTGTTTTTGGCTGAAATTTATATTTTAGAAAAGTTTACTTGATGATTAGTTTTTCACGATTGGATTTTTTTTAATAGATGTAATTTTTTTAAATTGGTAGAGCAATTTGTTTCAAATTTATTTCAGATAATAATTTCGTATGATAGTAGATATTATATTTTTGTAATATAAAAAATTCACCCAGGGAATTTCTGAAAATTTAATCACAAGCTATAATAGAGAGTATGTAGGCCTACGAATGTATCATAGCATTTATACTGTAGCATTAGCTACAAGACAAGGAGAATGAAGACTAGGTTACATGACCTCCTTACCCTATAGCATCATCCAATCGTCTCACGATGAGTCCACAATTTAATAACAACACATCTGATCAAGACCGCGATGCGTAAAGAACTGACATAGCCAAC
Source organism: Timema douglasi (assembly GCA_901482245.1). Lineage (NCBI taxonomy): Eukaryota > Metazoa > Arthropoda > Insecta > Phasmatodea > Timematidae > Timema > Timema douglasi. Next base: position 67,487 of record CABEEJ010000406.1, on the reverse strand, counting down.
TCGAGTACGATCGGTGACTGCTAGAGGTCACGGAGTGATAGAACATTCCAAAGTGTTTGACAAGGGAAGTGATTCCAATTCTACAATGCTCTTGATCAATTGAGATCGTTCTGAGAGCTTTATGATCATGTGTTTTGTCATGCGTATCACCTCCCTCGTGACCCTATTATGTTCCTCCCACCTTGTTCCTCGCCTTCCCTTTTCTTTGGATCTAAGTGTATATAATGCCTGTATGTTGGCATTACTGGCACTTTTGGATTTGGCTCTCGGTTGAGGAGAACATAGCCTTGATTGTGCGTATTAAAAATGTAAGGGAAATTTAATGTTTTGTCTTAAATAATCTCAATATGTAACTTTTCAAAATTATTCTTTCGGCTTAAATTTTCTTTGTCTGTAATTTAAAATACTCTGGTAGTGGAGATTGAATTTAAATTTGATTAAGGTTTTTACAAATACTATAATAATGAACGTTAAAATCATGACTGATATCGATATATATCTATGATTAGATATTGCTTTACGAATTATATTTGATCGTGGAGATACATAGAATAATAATTATGTAGTAATATTGGATATTTAAATCATTGTGTTTAACAATACTACTTTTTGTAAATCTCTACCAACATTGATCTATTATGGCAGATATTAGCTTAGTATTGAAATATCAGAAAATGGTATTGCGAGTATATTAATCTGTCTTTATTATTTATTCGTAGAGGATGTTTAGTCTTTTTGAAAGAGTAAAGAATTAAGTCTATTTTGGGTAATGACTGAATATAAATGCTTCAATATCTATTGCTTTTGTTAAGAATCCATTCAGATTCATTTTCTATCTGTATCTATTTGCAATACTTTGAAATATCAATTACTCTCATGCAAATATTTAGCTTAGCGGATCATTCTAGTAATTTTGTAAATAGAGCTGTGTTCTTGGAAAAGATGAGTTTAATTACTTTTGGACTATATAAAATTCTTTTGTGAGTAGGGTATATGAGAAAATTGGATTTTTTAAAGATCATTAAGTTTTAAAGTAGAATTACTGATGTTAGTGAAGATCGTAGTTTTGAAATAACCTTTTATAATAATTTTTACATACACAGATATAACTTTTAATATATTCTTAAAATACGTATATCGTATTTACTTTTTGTACCATCATACATGGTTTTCATCTCTAGTGATGGTTAGATATTTATAATAAATAAACGGTTAAATTTTATTTTTTATTTTTTATTTTATGTTATGGGAAAATTATTTCACGTCTTAAGAGTACCCTTAGGTTATTTATTTATGAATGTATTAATTTTTTAGTTGCTTTGATATTTGTAAGATGAGGTAACAAAGGATGACCATCTGGTAACTGAAACCGGGTGAGTTGCGTGTGCTGAGTAACAGTAGTTTATTCTAAGAGTATTGTAACTTATTCCACTCAAACTACTCACTCTGATTATTTTATTTTATGTTTCTATTTGGGCCTTCAGCATAGTTGGTTAGTAAGGGAGAATACAGTACATTTTATCATGATTTTTTTTTTAGCTTAAAACTACTACAGGGGTATTTATGTCACTTTGCTAACGAACAGATACATTATTCTCAAAAGAGTATCGATGCGCAAATATTGTTGTTATTGGCTCATATTGAAAAATATACATTCTATTGTATTTATTATTTTAACTTTTAACATCATAAAACATTTGAAAAATATTTTATTTCAACAGTGACTAACAAATTTCTTCACATCCAAAAATTAAATTATTTTTAGTAAAATTTGTATAAACTGGAGTACATGAAATCATTACTATTTTAGACACCGTCTCACTATCTGTCCAGGCTATTCACATATTTACATTAATAGAGTAGGTATGAGTAATTTTTAATTTAGAAGATAAGAGAGGTAACAACATTTACATGGAGGAAAAGTGAAAAAACATTCAAGAAAATCAACTCCAAGTACACCCGGTTGGTATTAAATCCCTGACCTCCCAAACATAGATAGTGAATTATATTGCAAATTTGACGCCTGATTATAATATGCATCCTTTAAATGAGTTATTCAAACAGCAGTAGTAATATAAATAACATCACAAAATAACAATTATAAAAAATAGATTAACTTTTTTATTTAGTACTTTCAGCGTTAAGTCTATTAGTGACTAACTGACGGCGATTGTCGTAAGACCTAAGGCATCACCGTTGTAATAGATTGGATGTCCAGTGCCGTAAGGTCTGGGCTTAAATCATAGTCAGATATATTAAGACTATTTTATATCAAATGTTTTTCCCACTTTCCCTAGACCAAAATTTTATTTAATTTCCCCTAAATTTTACTTTTATCATCTCTAATCTACAGCGTATGTATCTGGATACACCAAAGGGATAGTAATACGTGATATTTAAAAATTAGGGGAATTGATTGAGAGGATAATTAATGGTAAATACACCTAGATTAGAATTTGTTTTAAAAAAACTATGTAAAATCACGCTAAGTGCAGTTGGTTGTGATTCGAGCTACAATACCCATCACCAGCAATCAATTGTATTGTGAGCTTTACACCTTAGGCTATTTGAACATTGGTACGATAGCTCTACTAGTAATAGTAATCGTTTGACATATTCTCTGCACTGAAACCTGTATATGATAATTTATTAGCTTTTTGAATAATTTTCAAATGTGAATTTAAATACAATTTCATGGATTATAGCTTTATTAGTTTTGTTGTTTTCTGTTATAAAAATGCCTTAACTATGTTGTTGGAGTATATATTAGTACCGTATAACTTAGATTAAATGTTCACTATTTGATGTGGAGCATGATTGGAAAACTATTTAGGTAGAAAACAACTATATTAAAGTCATCAGATCTTCATCATCAACAAACTAAACCAAGAAGGGGCTGGCATTTACTTACCCATAACAGCTTGAGTAAAATGAAAATATATTTTTTATTATTATCTAGCACCGGGTCTTACTACCCGTTCGGGTTATACGCTTTAGGTACTAGTTACGCTTATGGATTAGGAATTGGGAAGGTTGAATTAGAGGAAGTGAACCCGAATTTGCGTGGAGGGAGAGTGGAAAACCAGTTCACCTGACCGAGATTCAAACCTCGATCTCCCCGTCCTCAGCAGTCGAGCAGCTCAACACGACTAGTTCGTTAGCCAACTACGCCACCGAGGCGGGTAAAATATAGTTTGAAAATATTTAACACACAACAAATCTTTATAAAAATGATATTATGGTAATAATGTTTCTAAATATCAAATCTCAATTTACTTAATTAGAAATTTAGCATACTTTTGCTTTAATTTAAACTTTCTTGTAGGGGTGGGCTGGGCCAGTAATCAAAAGTTCCTGTTAGCGAGTCTTAGGTGCCCAGAATACATCATTTGTGAAGGTGTACGAGTACAATGGTAATAAATATAAACCTGTTACTAGGTATGTAATCAACATAAATAAAAGGTGGAGGATCGTTTTACAAATATAAACATGACAAAAAGAACCATCATTATTATTATTATTACTATTAATATTATTATCTAACCCATTTATTTATAAACGTTTTTTCTCATCTCGGTACAAAGTAGAAGTTTATGTTTTAAGTAGACTGAATGACGAACATAATCATCGATGATATAGTTCAAATGGCCTCAGGATTTAAGCTACTATAAAAATATAAATTATTCGCCTTATCTCTTCACGTATTTTTAGAGATTACATTAAAACATAACTTCAGTGGCATTTATGTATAAATGTATGGTATCTGTGTTGAAATACCCGTGACACTTTAAACCTGCTAGCTCACCCCTGTTTTCTGATAGTAAATATATATATATATATATATATAGCGTTGCCTCTAGGTTTTTAATCAAATCCAGTTAAGATTTCACTTAAATATTGAAATTACCACGGTAATTATGTCGCAGAATCAAAATTAGTGCCCTTTAGGTATCATTACTGTAAAGGTAAAGTTGAAAAAAAACTGTTTAAACTTTTAATGATCTTCTCCCTGAGGTCAAACAATAAATTGATAAATTTAGTTTTCAGTCTGGAATTACTTGAATAGATTTATAATTAAAACATTTGAAATTGTAATTTAAAAATGACTAATTTAGATATACAAATGTAATTTTATGCTTATACAAGAGCTAGTGTATTCGAATATTAAATATATTTTGGGTAAACCATCACATTAGTAGTTATTTTTTCAATCATTAAAATTAAATTATTTATTAAATATCAATTATGTATTTAAATATTAAACTAAAGCGGAATCACCTTATTTCAAAAGATGTTAGGAAAATTCATGTTTATTTAATACTTCATTTCCCTGACGACAAAAAAAGCATGCATATACTGTATTGCCAATAAACCCTGAAATGTTAGAAATACAATATATTTTGGTTAGTATGTTGTCAAATATAATCTATAAATTAATTTGGTGTACAAACTTGTAATAACTCTAGCTGCATAAAAAAACCTATTCTATCACTATATGTTCTGTACATGGTCGAAAAGAAACAAAATAGCCTACTCTAACAATCTCGGGTACAGCATTTTTTATTCAATTTAAAAGATAAGGCAACATTGGAAAGATGCTAGCACCGTGCATTCTACAAACACAAATAAGATAATAGCTATAAACGGCTCATAGTTAATAATCTATTCAATATTTCTTATGCTTGGTCTAGTAGGACCTACACAGTAATTAATGTTTTTGGACGATAAAAATAATACTTCGAATTTAATTGATATGACTTTATCAAATAATTAAGCTGTATAGGCCACATATATTTTTCTAAATAGTTTCTGAGTAGATAACTAGACCTGGATAACAGGATAACCTATAAACAAGTTTTTCTCAAAGTTTTGTTCGTGGTGGTATATCTAGATGTCCACAGATCCACAGGAAGCTTCAGAACAACAATTAGTAACAAAACCATGTTAGTCGCTTAGTATTACATAGGCCTATTTGAAATGCAGGATTAAATATGAATATAAATTATGAGCTTTTAAATGTCAGAGCAAATAAAAACTCTATTAGTTAAAATTAATACAAATAATTAGGAACAAAACATTGTTTACAAATTCATTGAAGGCCTAAAATATATGATAATGTTTCAATGTTTACTTTGATAAATATTTGTCTCGTATTTTTATTTGTAATAAGTATTATTGCCTAAAGTAATAAAACCCAAATATTGTATTAGATTTTTCCTGTATTATTCTTAGGTGTGTGCGAATAGGCGTTTTTCACTTGGAGATGAGTTTGAATAAAATCATTGAATTTATTTCGAGATCAATTAATATGAAATCATATTTTCACAAGAATTATTTCAAGATGAACTTTTGTAATAGATCCATGTATTTATCATAATTACCAAATAAGATTTTTATTTGAATGAATTTTTTTTAAAGTCATAGCAACAAATTAGATTTTTAAATTAATCTAATACAGTTGTTCAAGATTTTTTATAATGAAACAAAAGTGTATATTAAGGAACGGTATTTGATATGAATTATTATCTTTGAATTGAATCAAATTAATTACCCTCGGAACCTTAGAGCTAATATTGAAGATACCTAATGTTCATAATTTTCGAGTTTTGTATAAATATTTTAGTCAAATTCAAACATCAACTTAAACTTCCCTTTAGATCGAATTTTTGAGTACTCAAACAGCCCTAATTATTTAACCCCCTCCTAGCCCGCCAATCATATCTCAAAGACCATCCAGTGGTTTTCCTTTACACATAACCTTAAATTGGTGAAATTGATTAACTCTTATAAACAATATCTTGTCATTTGAGAGAAAAAATCGTTTACGAAATATAGTTTACGAATTATTAGCCAAATAAATAAAATAGTAATTTAGGTCGAATTATTACTCAAGAGTAATAGTCTTTTTCTAGTATACGCACACACAAAACCTGTCTTGTAAATAAGTTCTGACCAATAATAATGAATATTATTCACTGGTACAAATGTTCATAATCAATCATACAAAAACAATGCAGATGTTCCAAACTGCAGCACCTACACCTGTTTCAATCACGTGTAATTTGTGCTCAGTATAAAATGGTAGACTAGATATCAATTCAACTGTGGAAGCCTGGTGAAAGCTAAAAGAGAATAGGACAGTAAAATCCACGAAAGGAATGCAATAGATATGTCAGCAATACAACGATTCATCTTTGTTTGGTTACAGAAGAGCGTAAAACTTTTCGGTAGGTAGCTGTACTTCTATCTCAAGCATTCTACCTTAGATATATTGTAGAGAACATGAAGAATGATGTGGGTCTACAACAAACTCTAGTGATGGGGGTGGGGGGGACAACGTACAGAAAACAATACTATTTTGGAGATGAGTTTATAAGGTCGTGAAGAGTATAAAAAGGGCATATGGGAACATTTAAATCGATTCCATGTTTCATTCTGTTGGTATTTTACTTATTATTTCAAGTCTGGCAACATTAAATAAATCGATTATTTGCATTTGAAAAAATATATAAATAAGTATATTTTAAATTATTGAAAGGTTTTTCAAATAAATATAATCTAATTTGTTTTTTACTGATGAAGGGATTAAGGTTCAAATAACTTTTAGTTGTGCTGCTCTGATTAGGGTTCACATCTCTTCTAGTTGAGCTGAAGAATATTTTTTAATAAATATAACTTAACTAAGTGAATTTAGTAGGGCTTAGCAAAGTATAGTCGAGATTCAAGTCACATTTGCCATTAGGCGTAATAGGGAAACATTACATGAAATAACCTTTGAATACACTTAATCATAGTTCAAGCCCCAGTGTGTTTGTCATTATGAAACCAGCCTAAATGAGCCAAAAATTAAATCTGCGTTAGCACCAGTTTGATTCCTTCAAATACGATACTATATTTATCTTCATCGAGAAAACTACATAATTATATATGCCATTTTTGTATTCCAACATTGGGTGGCAGGGTAGTAAAATAGATGGCCGCTGAGGTGACAAACGATCGACGAGCTCACTCGTTCAAATGATGCAATCGACACACACACACACACATACACACAAAAAAAGATCATTTTGATGGCGAGATCGTTGGTAGTCCAACAAAACATCTCGCTATCTTTAAATGGTTTCCGGGGAAGATAGCCTCCAAGAAATCCTACGGCAGTCTACGAGGAAGAATTTACAACTTTAACCTTTTACATTCTAGCACAGGGCGAGAAGTATTTTTGAATCCTTTAGCAGCTGAAAAGTTCACGCTTCAAGGATTTTCTTATCCCACCAAAAAAAAAAAATCTTGAGAAAATACAACTTTATATTCTTTATATACTAAATAAAAAGTGGTGAAGAAGATATATCTTTCTTTGGACAATATTTCGTTTGATTGTATCTCGTGTGTTTATCTCTGCGCACGCATCTATATATTTGAATCGTAAGTGTTTGTACTTGTGAGTGTGAAAGTGTTTGTGTTTGCGTTTATGAGTGTATATATTTTTGTATGTACATATTTCTGTGTGTATGTTTTTCTATGTGTATGTATCATTAAATTTATATGTGTGTATATGTATTTATGAGTGTTTAAGTATTTATATATGCACGTATACACTTCTATTTATGTTTCACATATATGTCTATTTGTGGGTATATGCGTATGCATGTGTAATAATTGGTATGAGTGAATGTATCTTTGCATATGTGTTTGTAGTTATATGTATTATATTAACATCAATTCATAGCGAAATGGAATGCAATCAAAGATTATGAGAAACCAAGTATCTAAAAAAAAAGGTATTTAATGAATAGGCCTACAAATATACATACATAGGTTATGAAATTAATCTGTCACACAGAGTTTATTATATTTTATATATATTATGTGTTATACAAGCAAAATGTCGGACATGAAATAAATAATATTTATTGTGGTGTGGTAATATCAATGATGATATATTTTGAATACCTCCCCCCCCCTCTCCCAAAAATAAGAATGGTAATAACACGAGAAACAGTTCTTAATCACAGGACCTCCAGCTCATGTTGGAAAGAAAAACCCAGAAACTTGTAATTTGATCTCAATATTATCAACATTTGACTCATTTTGTATTCCTTAGTTATGAAATTTCAGATCAATATTCGGTGATGTAGCTTCAGTTAACATTGTAGGTAAAAATACACGGGGGAGGAAGCGGTTGGGGAGCAATATAACTAAGTAAAAATATTTAGGTAAATATAAATACTGTACTGTAAAACAAATAATGTAAGTGACAATGGTGGTTGTTATGAGAAAGATATGATATACATCGCTAAAAAAATCCTGCGTGGCTGAATTAATTTAGACTATAAAATATAAAATATTAATTAGAGAAATAAATCAAATAAGATGGGTGTCTCTGATATGGCCACGCCAAGGTGTTAGAATTTTTCTTGACACCATTTTGAAAAAATCAAAACATTTTTTTAAAATCATTTACAGGTGCAATACTACCCATAAACTGCTCAGCGGTATGACAAAACCCCTCTTTCCCAAAAAACCTGTACTTTAACTAAAGTTTTAATTATCATTTGACACTTAAAACACCGAACTGCATCTTTGGAGCTTATCAGCTCTGTTGCCATGGACACCAGACCTACTAATATTACCTCTACACATGGTATGCAAGTTTCAAAATACAATGTACTGTACATTAAAACAATAAATAAAGGATGATATAATGAAGTTTTAAGGGTGATTATTCTTATTCTTATAAATGATAAACTCTGTCTAGAAAACAAGCCTCATAAAGTAGGTATACATTAATAAAAATAATGCTAAGCAACACCAAAAATATTAAACTTATCACATGAATTGTGAATCAAAAGGAAATCACTACAAAGTAATAAAAAATATTTAATATAGATTATAATGTATTATAAAAAAAATTAATAGCATATAAAAAAAGAAATTACTTTCAGAAAGGTAATTCAAATGTCTAGAGCTCTGATGATTAATTTTTACAAAGAACAAAAAAATATTGTTGTAGTGTTGACATATGTCATTTTCAACTGGACACAAAAAAATAATATTTATGGTATAGTCTTTATATAAAAAGTTATTAAGAACTGTTTTTAAGTATTCTCTCTTCCGTAAGTATATATTCAGGTCTTATTAACATGAAAGGAACATGAAAGGCAGTATGGATGTTCTGAGATAAAATCTTTCATGGACTATCCCAAGAAAAAATATCAGCCTATTTAAAATTATCATCTGATCATAAATGGGTAGTGAAATTACTTCAAAATTGCTTGAGATGGTTATATTTTCTCACCCCTTGATAAGTTTTAAAGTATTATGTCCAATTGCCGTGACACTGGAAAGGATAAAAAAAAAGATTAAATTGATTTCTCTCAAAAATGTCATGTCTATATAGAATGGTGTTGTATGGCCTTGGTTAAAATAGTACTGCCAGGTTTTATAATACAAAAAAAAATCCTGAAAATTATCTCTTGAAGTTCATCAAGGGATTTGATTCCCTCCTGGATTTTTGAATACATTTAACTGCCAAAAGTTTAAATATACTATATATAAAATAGTCTTGAACGGATATTCAAATAGGGTCCTTCCAAAACCAATTCAGCTAATTAAAATAATGTTCCATTTTTTAAACCTGTCCCGGCTTACAGGACCCATTACAAGCAAAATTTCCGAGTTTACATAATCAACATAACAATTTATTCAAACATTTAATGATAGAATTACTAATTTAGAATACCTTAATAATATAATATAATTTGACGGATAGTAATAAAAGATTTGTCATATCAATTTTAAATCTTACACACAAAAAGACAGCTTACTTAAAACAGCCAGATACCTCGAGTGTCTAAGAAAATATACATAATAATAGTTCCAAAATAAACCACTTTTTAAAGTAGATATATTTAAAATCACCCAGGAGTGAAAGTAATAAGTAGGTTGCAGAGCGACTGTTTATTTAAGAAAGAAGACTCAACAATAGCATTGAAGAAAAACTCATAGGGTCTAACCAAGTAAGTATATTACATTTATTTTTAACTTGTGAGTAAAAAATTAATATCCTAAACTTTAGGAGGGGTTGTATAAGCTAAAAGTAACAAAAAATAATAATAAATAAAAAGTAAAGTTATCAACCAACTTGAGTATTTGAAAGCCTGCGTCAACCGTATATCAAATAAAAGAATATTAAAAATCCCATTTTAGCAAAAATGACATCACACTGGGTAATTAACTTACGACTGACTTTTGAAAAACCTCAAATATAAAAAAAAACTCACAATTTGCTTTCAAAAGGGTATCTTGGGTGTGTTTGACATGCCATATTACTCTGTATACTTTTTTTTTGTGGCAAACATCTGTTTTAAAAGGTGTGACACTTCACATTTAGTTACCAATGGTGTGAAGCTGGGTTATATATAATTTAGAGAAAATATTACACTGTATTAATAGAGAGAAAGTGAGACACCAATTAGGGAAACACAATCTTAGTACATTAATTTGGGATTCGAGTTCCAACCTTCCTGTAAACAGCAATATAGTGCCTTGGACATTGCGACCACAGATTCAGTTAATTTCAAAAGGGATTCTAAATTCTGGTTTAGTGATATAGCTATTTTATATCTTACTTAATATACATTTCTTGGTAAATGTGTGTGACTTGAGCGACGTGTAAGCCTACTGGCTCGCATTTAATTTGTTGGTCACCCCTATACTAATTAAAACATAAGTGCAAGTGGAAAATGGAGAAATATAATAATTTAAAAAAAGATCCTTTCAACAGGACATCTTCATTTTCGCTTCACAAAGTTCTGGTAGACACTTCATAAAAATAATTAAACAAAAATGTTTTTTTTAGTACTTTTGTTTTGAAAGTTGAGGAGAGTGATATAATTTGAAGAGAATTTCTTGTCACATTGTTTACTACCACGAATGAGTCGAGAGATAGTGAAGTGAGATAGAGAACTGTTTGTTTTTACCAAGTGGGCTTTGTTAAAGATGAGCTTCATTTTAAGGATTTAATTTGATTGAATCTAATCTGAGATGGATTTCAAAAATCAACGCTACGGTTCATATAGTAAAATAAATTGTATAATGATATCAAATATGCAATACACAAAATGTCTTCAATTAAATTTTATATATTAAAAGTATTTAAATAAAGATATAATAATGAAAGAGGTAAAGAGAGAAAAACGATGATGAATGAAAATGATTGATTACCTCAAACAAGGGAAGAAGGTGAGGTTTCAGAATAAAAATAAATGGTAAGAGATAGTGGCAAAAATTTTCTCAAAAAAATAGTGTAATAGAGCTTCGAAGAACATTTTCAAAATCAAGTGTTTAGTCAACTACACTTAAGTTAAAAACAAAAACACAAATTTTTTAATATGATAAAGATTCTTTATATATAATTTTGAAACCAAATTGTTCACATAGTTTTTATCATATTTGTCTATTGATATTGAAATTATGAATAAACAGACTTAAAAAACATTTAATTTGATTCATATATAAATAATTTCATCAACGAATATCACGATATATTGGTTTTGACTACTTACATGTTTATCATCGTTATAGTTTTATATACAAATTCAATGAAACATTATAATCAAATTTACATAAAATTCAGTCAATCTACACAAAAAAAAAAATTAGTTCTATTTGTCAAAAAAATCCAGTGGCGTTTTATCCAGGTATGCTAGTCCTACGCCGTATACTCAAAATGTTATTGACTAGTTTTTTGTTTAATTCAATGCTGTCTGTGTGATTTTTGTAAGTACTAATGTTTAAATTGTTAATACATATACGTGTAATTAATTAATAATTTTAAAACTAATATTGGTTCATATTCTAAGAATACTGCGTTCTAAGTATTCTTTCTTCCAAAAGGCTCTACTTAACACAATAGGAAACCTAAATCTTGCTGCTTGAAAACTGCAGGGCATGGTAGAGAAGCTCTATTAACCTTGCCCAATGTATAGGGGTTGCAAAACATTCCTTTCCATTCACCCACCAATGAGTTCGGGTTTTTACACCCCGGGTCATGCTGTTTATTTGAAGTAAGCTAAGCAATGTGCCAACTATTGAAAAAATATTCAAGATCACAATATTTATTTATTAAGCTAATTTAGTATAGTTTGAATAGAATTACATAAAATATATATTATTAATTGTAAAATAATAGTTAGTATATGTAACAGGCTTTAAATTATACACTAATCAAATATATTGAGCTGCATTCTAGTCACATGTGTTCTCATGTATTGGCAAACACATTTAAACACTATTTCAAATTTAGGCCTTTCATCAATGGTAATAAAGAGTAGAGGGAGGGTGGGGGTAGGTCGCGGATGACGAGGCTACTTTAACCGTAGTTGATGATAATTCTCGTTGTTTTTTAATAGAAAGGATTTGAGAAGTTTTAACAGTGTTCTTTTAGTTTTTAGTTTTACATTAACCACTTAATAGTCATTATGATTTTATATAATTATACATCAAAGAATCCCAAAAGTCAGGAGGGTAATTTCACCATTTCAAAATGATTTAAAAGGAAAAGGTAAAATAAAATATATTTTTATATAATTTACCTAATCAGTGGCGCACCCAGCCATTTACTTTGTGAGACATTCAATCAAGGCTGTAGCAAGAATGAAATTTTGATGGAGAGAGCGAGATTGGGTTTGCACAGCCTCCTACGCCCTAAAGGCCGAGAATATTTATGAATATTAAATTATTTAGAGTAGTTTTATAGTAACTAAGTGATTTAAATAATGCAAATGGTATCGAATCTACTATTTAAATATTTTTTTCAGTTATTCATTTTCTGTTTAACGGTAAACCTTTTGAGTATTAAGCTTAAGCCTGAAGCATGGTATTAAAATGTAGCCTATACATTAGACGCATCTTCAATGCTAAATATTTTAGTTATACTTAATATTATTTAAATTTTTATTAACATTATTTGTGGTGTTAGCTAAAGAGGNGGGGGGGGGGGTGAGGAGGCTGGCTTTGTTGCACTACTGTTACAGCAAAATATTACGTGTTAATTTCTTTGCAATAAGCCAATGACGTAGCTTTAGAGTACTAATAGTCCGAAATAATCTCCCCTATGTTAGTCAGAGTTTACGCATCTAAATAGCTTCTGGAGCATAAATTATCAAGTTGGGAGACTAGTTTGTTTCCAAGCAGCATTGTGTGAGTTAAGTAAGGCTTTAAGAAATAGTTTTAATTGCAACGTGATTTGGACAATCCACCTGATTCCCTCTCACCAAGATCTGATGGACGCTTGATCGATGTATCACTTCATTTTACTATTATTATTATTTGCTTTGAGTATTGCTAATGGTGTGCTTTTAATTACACTAGGCTAATTGAATAAGATCTGTCTCTCTTGTTCATTCAGAAATGTACCTATACCACACCTAGCCCCGACATTAATATCTACTTAAATTTCTAACCATGTAGATATCATTACAATTTGAGGTCCACCTTTGTGGTCTAGTGGTCAGAGGTTCTGGATACGAACCCAAAGGTCCCGGGTTAAATTCCTGGCGCGTCTAGATTTTCTGATAAATCTTTCCAGATTATCTTAGAAGCAGAACCACTTTTCTATAGGCACACATCTTCAAATATTTAACTTGAAATAATACCTTGACGTTCTTGGACAACGGTGGTTGAGGGCCCTCTGACCCCAAATCTCCCCTGAAACGTTGAGAATACAGCATATCTATTAGTTTTTCTCAGAATACGCCACTGAAAAAATCTAATTAATTAATTCTTCAAACAAAATTAGTAAAATTTCTCCCTGTTATTCGCTAATTTATTTATAAACTACCCTAAAATTATCTATAATTTGTAAAATTGTAAACTAATTATTTTCGATCTTGAAAAATGGTCTCCAGATATGCCTAACTATATTAAACTCTATCTTAGAGGCCGATTAAAAAAAAATCAAGTTTTCTATAACCCGTCGTAATTAACTTTAAACTAGTTAATTTTTAAAAAAAAAGTATCCAAATTTCCACAAAAATCAATCAGTAAACTACTATTATATGAATGAATGTTTATAAGAAAAACAAATGTATACAATCTTTAATGTTTAATAAACTTAACTGATAGGGTACTTATTTTGATCCAAATCATTTGAGTTATTCGTAAAAATTTTAATATTCTGGAAAAATTGGTCATCAGTTAACTAAATTTAAGTAGTCCACGTTAAGTTATTGAAAACTACATAACTATACAGGCAATTGAGTATTTGTATTAAGATTTCGAACCAAATACATTTATTATGCTCTTTTTTATTTGTGGGTGCATTGTACGTAGTTTTACCAAAACAGTAGGTAGGAGTAAATAAAAATTAAAGAAAATGAACCCAAACCTGAGCATAAGTTGAGTAAACAATCGTTTAGGAAATAGGACACTCAATACACCCAGCCAGTTTTTGAACACCAATCTCCTCATAGCTGGAAACTAATACCAAATTACTTCTAGTTTGACGCCCTATTTTACGTCCTCACTGATTTAATTATGTTTAATATCTAAAAGCTGAGAGTTTCGGAGTTTTCACGTTATTTAATTGTATCATTGTAATTTAGTCCATTAATACATATTAGGCGTATTTGATAATTTCTAGTATACTTGTTTGAATTAAAACTTTTTGGAGGGTCATTGTCAAGAAGGCCAGCCTCTGGAGATGCTAGTGTGACATCTAATACAAAGCTACTGCCCTTGAGTGAACTTTGGCAATAATCATCTCAATAGTAAGCATAAAAAATCACTATCATTAATGGGCATTAATATTAGTTCAGCGAGTAGTTAAATAATTTTGGTCTTAGTTCTCCACTTCTATTTGACGTAACTTATATAAGAATCATAGACAAATTATTTTATGACCCCGTACACAGGGGTGATGTTTTTGTCGTAATTTAATAGAAGTAAATTATTACTGCTGAGTGACCAACTATCCTACTGACTAGTTACTATCAGTAAAACTGGTTAGTGGTGCATGTCCTAGTTTTCAGTGATGTTTAATTACAAACGTATGCGCGGATGAAATAAACGTTGTCCTACATTAGAAAATTGAACAATGATGTCCCTGTCCTTAAAACAAAAGTAAAATGATTTTTCCTTTTGTTTGGAATTAAGTTTGAAAGAAGTATTTTATCTAAATTTACTTTTGGTTCAAATATTACCATGATTTTTTTAATATACATTAAAATTTTAATTTATAAATGAATATGCCATTTTCTGAAAATAATCAATTATCATGTTTATGTTGATAATCACAACTATTCACCGACATATGGATAAAATATATTACCGTGTGGAAGTGCGTAGTATTTTTCGTAGTAACTATCTCACTGATTATTTTGTGATAGTTGGCTTGTTTCTATCATTATTTAAATATAAATTCCTCTACTTAATTTAGTACGAAAATATCACAAGTATGTTTGTAATTCATTGTAACTCTTTCTATACCTTCTTCGTCTCGCGGAAGGGATGGTCGCAGGCGTTGGTTGGCAAGAAAAGTAGTTTGGCTCAGCTGTATGAAATATCGGGAGCGTAGACAACAAAGCCTGGGCCTTGGGATACGTCTTGGGAATCCCTATTTACTCTTCACCCGTCCTCTCAATTATACCCCACCCCTGCTTCACATAACCTCCCTTAGACCTTTCCATCTCGTCAAGCTCGTGTCTAGCGGCATCTTCTGTTTCTTCTTCTGGTAGAAGGCTCTAACCCGACATCACTCTGGATTTACACTCGACACGTCTCAGCAGAGACCCTACATCTCATCCCCTTCTACCGCCTAGGACCTCTCATTTCATTCTTCCCTCCCCACTCTCCCTTTCTCTTCTCATTTCCTGATGACTTTTCGCTCTGTGTTCTTCCACTTTCCGTGTTCTCATAAAGCCAAGACGATTTCCATTAGCATCTAGTTTATATTCTTATTCTACTTCACGTATTTATATTTTTAAATTAAGGAGGGCTATTTAGATACTTTCCGCTGTTTGCCTTACCAAGATTTGTTTTGGTAGGGTTGAAGGAGGGCACCCATGTCTAAGTAAATTCCGACATGTTTTATTGGTAAAATATATGAGGTAGAGGTGAAGAAGGTTGTGCTTAAAAGAAAAGTTACTTATATTTGCGTGAGGTTAGAGCTTGTTAGAAAAAATAGAATTTCACTAGCCATATGCGGGACTCATACCCTGAACCCACAGCTAAAAAAATAACAGTCTGAATGAAGCTGGCATCTAGACTAAATGTTCATAGATCCAGGTGATTTCCTTACTAAAGCTTCTTTTTTTCTCATCATTTTAAATTCCAACAAATTAAAACCTTACTCCTGGAAAGTATGTAATAAAAGAGTATATTATTTTAATGATTAACTTTGAATTGAAATGACACTATAATGTCTTTATTATTAAATTTTGAGCATTGATATCAGCTAGCTTGTTGCTCTAACCAGTGCCGGATTAAGCTGATTCCACTGGAGCTGCTCGTCGCAACCTTAAGAAGTCGGAAGCCGTTTAAAAATTGGTGGTAGCAGCCAGGCCTGCCAATTGCCCGAATAAGGCCTGGTAGTAGGAGAAAATCGTGGGACCCCCTCTCTCTGTACGTATCCCCTTTAGTGGAAACGGAATCTTATATGCCTAGAGAAGAAGGCAGTTAGAATATAAAAGCGGTTTTCAAGTGGTTTTGACCCCCCCAAACCAAAGGGGGCCTGGATACCTTAACACAATATTTTAAATTGAACACCCAAAGAAAATAATTGGAGGGCCTTCATCTGATAATTTTGAAAACTATATTTCTCTGTAATTTATTTGAAGGGAGCCTCCTCAAAATTTTTTTAAATATGAATAACTGCAGAAGCTATTTAGAGTGATCCTCTTCGAACTTTTTTCTTTTTAATTGGAGTTATAGAAAATATATTTAAAATGGTCCTAATCCAGAACTTTATTTAAAATTTTAATATCCCTTAAAACTATTTAGAGTGGCTTTCACCATGTAACTTTATGCAAGTTAGATGCATATTATAGAGTTTATTTGAAGTGGTCCTCCCACGGCCAATTTTTAAAAATATATGGCTCTAGATACTATTAGGAATGCTCATCACCTGGAGCTTTTTTTATAATTAGGTGCATCCAGAATACTTCGGTAGCCATATGTTCTCAGAAGCTATTTGAAATAGTCTTCACCTAGTAAGATTAGTGTTTGGATGCCTCTAAAAGATATTTGAGGCGGTCCTTGCCTAAAAAGTTGAGAAATAAATTGAACTTACTTCACTACCCGACTCTCTTCACCTGTCAAATTTAACTTTAGTACCAAAATAAAACACTCGGTGAAACTTATAAACATTTCAAAATGAAGGACAAGATTGTATTGAACCATTATTTTAATTAAAATACTATTAGGTCACTACGTATCAAATCGTAGCTGTAGGGCTAGTCACGCACTAATCCTTAATATGGATGGATAATTTATTTCTTATCATTCATGTTTGAGCTTACATTATTTTTCCATTCATATATTATAATTATTGGTTTTAAACTTGCGCGTCATTTGAGTTAAATATTGATCGGTGGTGGGAGCTCAGCCGAAATATGGTCGAACTGGCGGCAGCGTAGACATCGTGGGAAAGCTGTAGGACATCAACTCTACAACAGCCGTTTGTTGATTTAATTTTGTCGAACGAGCTGGCTCGAAAGTGCGGCCTTAGTACCATTTTCAACTCACGTCTTAACTATTGATTAAAAATTCACAAATGAAATGTTGAATTAATTATTAATATTATTAGCACCACGTTTTACTACCCGCTCGGGTAATACGCAAGTACGCTAATGTGTAATGGTAGGGTGATTTTGAGATGAAACGGTGGACCTACAATTTAACGTGGAATCCGAACCACGGTGGAGGCCTGGCATTCCACACATTCATAAGTTGTGATTAATACACGTCTTTTCAGAGGTGAAGGAAGGGTTTGGCAATCAGATAAATCTGTTCCGGGACCAAGGATTGAACCCCGGACCCCCAGCACAGAAGTCTGGCACCTTACCCCTTGAACACCAGGTCACCCTGAGTCATAATTATTTACCAATAAATAATAAGGGCAATCTAAATTTCAGTAATGTATTTAAGATATCCGAGTGATGCAGGCTAAAAGTGTATTAGAAAAAGATAATTGAAAAACTGTCAAAAGTAACTGGTAAAAGGTACCACTATTTCTAAAACTTTTGGAGACATTCTTATCGGTAAATAAAAATTAACATATTTTTCTTCAATTTATAGATATATTCCGAAAGCTTTATTTAAGCCTCCAGCTTATTATTACGAAATTCATAGTTTTTTTTATTGGCACCTATGCAAAACATTAACTGACTTATTCAATTAAGACTTGGGTCTCTTACAGATTCTTACGGGTCTAAATTCTTCAATAACCCAAGACCCCAAAATAACATTGCTCCGGCACTGACTATATCTCAAACGGATACTTCGAAAATGACCCGTTTTTACTCAAAACTTTGTTTTTAATTTTCCCTAATTAAAAATACCTTAAATGTGTTGTAATTTTGTTACATCAAGAATAATAATTCAGTTATTTTATTACTAGTATCAGTACCAAAACGTTATTTAAAATTAATACCATGATACTAATAATTAATTGAAACAGACATCAACAAAATAGTTAGATGGTCACAAAGTTATATTTCTATGGTTTTTACTGTTGATAATAATCTTAAACGATTTGTACCATTTTTATAAGAGAGAAAATACCTGAATATAAATAGTGTATTATACAAAGTTTATATGCACTGGGAAAACAGGGAGAACTCGGGAAACTCAATAATTTTGTGGTGACAGAGAGAATCTGAAGGTAAGTTAAGAACATTTTTGAAAGCCATTAGAATTTTCAGATATTATCGCATCGATTCTCATAGGTAAAGTATAAAAGCAGAACTTAGTGTAAAGTATTAATCTTCTTCCCAATTAATACTTTTTTACGAAGAACACAGACATATTTGTCTTAATCGATTCAGTCGAAAAGTGTGAAAATAATTGTGTTTTTTTTCATTTAGATTTGTGTTCATAAAGTGGAAAAAGTAAATTTTTTTTTCTGGAAAAAAATCTGAAAATTTCAAAACTTAAAAACATGTATCAACCATGTCATACTACGTCCAGCCCCAAATTATTGAGCAGGAATCGTTATGTGGTCATTCCATGTCAGTTTCAAGAACATTGTCGGTTGGACTAAACTTTTCATAGACGTAAACATTATCAAAGCCGTTCATTCATTAACACAAGAATCCTGACTTGATTTGTACTGTATTTTCCTTCCTAAGAATCCACAAAAAAAAGTAAACTTTTTTTAAGCCATTGCCAGCACGAGAGTATACACATCAGCCACCAGTAATACCAACCTACGTGTCTTCAAAGTTTTTTTTACCACAAGTACGAAAGGATGTGGTTTAGAGAATACCCGGAATATGTTTTAAGGGGTAGAGGAACTATTGAATTATGGACTAGGGAAAACACAGTGTAGCCAATCTAGCCTACGCATCCTAAAACAAAAAAAACAAACTCTTCTGCTCTTCCTTCAGTGGGATGAATACTCTATGCATAGTTTGGTCAGGAGGGGAGGATGACATCCGGAGCTAGGTCCCACACGGTTGTTTTTTAACCGCGTTTTGACCACGTGCGAACATGGCTGCGTTTCTATTTACAAAGAGATAGGTGTGAAAACGACCCATCTCATCTTTTCCTAGCTTGAAAGGGAGCTATTTTGCAGCAATTTTCTTAAGAAGAGATACATTTATGACCAATAAGTATATCACATCTTGTAAACCCTTTCAAATAATCAACATACTCGTATTTTAACTGAATGTAAAACTAAATTTCAATTAATTTCCCAGCTACACTTGTGGGAACACTGGTAAAGGCTTAATTCTAATATGGTATTGTTTACCTGTGATGGGAAAGTTGGGATTGGATTACCGTGTAGGTATTTTATGTATATTTTCCTAATTTATTTTTGTAGAGTACACACTATGACTCAGTATTATTTAGTATGGTTTGCAATTGACTGAGAGATCATGGTTAGGACCCCGGCCGGGTGTGTTGAGGATGATTTTTCCTAAATTGTATCCTCACTCTTTCTCTGTGCGAATGCTGGTACATTTCTTATAGATTATACCTTTCAAATTCCTACCCCCTTAACTTAGTTGAATGCATCTATACTGGACGGGTAGCTAGACCTATAAACAAACACATATGAAACAACTATAGCCTAAACTTTATAAGCTTATTATTACAATATTTCACATTTTTTTGCCCAGTTAATTTATTGATGGTTTCCAAATATTAGGGGGGAAAAACTGTAATTTCAACTCAAATATTAAATCATTGAACTGATATAATAAAAATTATTATGTTTTTATATATTCGCCTCAGAAGTTGTATATTCAAAATTACTATAAGCAAATTATGTACAAAATGTAAATTTATGATTAACCCCGTAATCTTTACTTGTTCTCTTCTGAATGCTCATAAATATCCAGCTCACTATTTCTTAAGAATAAATGAACGTTTGTAATAAACATTAATAACAAAGCATTCAGGGAGATGCCTTCTGCACAAATGAAATTCTTTTCAGACATTAAATCGTCTTGAAATAATTATATATTAGTTTGTAACATAAAATTACGGTTTGCCCCAATATGATGTTTATAGATACACACATAGTTTATTTTATAAACAACCTTACGTTTTAAATCAAGACATTTAAAATAATACTTTTACAAATAAAAAGCTCGCTAATTATTAACCTGGTTCTATGCAAATTGTTGCAGTTCTTTGTTAAGGAGGAGGTAAATAGGGTACCAGATCTGGGATTCTCCAAAAAAATACACGTATTGATTGCTATTGTAACAACAACATGTTTTAAGTCATTCTAAAACTTTTTTTTAATTTAGAGTTTCATTCATTCAAATAATATGGAAGTGTGATCATTTTTATCTTCATTAAGGTGGTGACCTTGCTACGTGCATAAACATACATCATTTGACATTCTCGCTTTCGTGGCCAGCCTGTAGATGATCGTAATGGCTTAACAAATGAAAAGAGGTCAACACGGAATGAATGTTTGTATTTTCAATCTATAGCTGTTATGATCGTATAGTGACTGCGTTATTGGTTAAAATAATAACACTTCATTTAATTAAATTCATATTTATTATTCACTTGCATCAATTTCTTAGATAGTGCGTTAAATTAATTAACAAAATCATATATTTAAATAACAATTTATTATATTGGATGGCTTATATTATTTCACTTGATGCACGTCACACGTCGTGGTTAGTGTGAAAGTAGCCATCGACAGATTTAAGATAAATTCACAATATCAATTGATTTAGCCGTGATGTAATATAGCTACTACTAGCTATAATTAATGATTATATTTTATTATAATAATTAGATCCACGGCGACTAACCGAGTGGCTAACGCAAGGTGTCTATAAATGATTTACAAAAACATGACACGCCAGAGTTGACCGGGGAGCTTTCTTGGACTAGGTCCGGCGAGACAAGAGTAGCAAGTCTCCTAATCGACACAGCTGATATTTTATTCTAATATCAGGAAAACACTCCCATTGGTCTTCAAGATACAACATAGATGAACCTAACTGTCCTCTGGACCTATAGCATGGTCCAAGACAAGGGAAGAGAGACATCTCCCTTAATAGCTTTTAGGAAGCTATTATTTTTTGGCGGTGACTTTCCCAATATTCCCTAATGTCTGGCTAGCAGCTATTAACCCCATTACTGCCTACAAGGTTGCTAAAACATCTTATTTTCTAACGTGTTAAAAAGATTTGCAGCAGCCTGACACTACATTTCTGATAAAGCTTATAAAGCTAGAAATATAGATACCTATTCTCAAATGTATCCGAAGCAGGTAAACTTAAAACAATATACAGAGTGACCCAAATGTAACTGTGCACTTGTTCTAGAGATGATAGCATCGCTTCTTAGTATTAATAGTATTAATAATGGCTTATAATACTTTAGACAATTACAATGAACATCTACCAAACTTCACCTACCTTTATAGCCACCTACACTTTCTTTAAGCCCTTTACTTTATCAAGTAATTGAAGTCGTTTCTTTGAACAAAATTAGTCGGTCACAAAGGCTACCATGAAAGTTATTTTCGAAATTGAGTATTGATTGTGTTTTAATGGCACTGGTGTTTTATAGAGCAGGTGAGTATATAGAGGAGGGAAAATAAAATTATAGAAAAGTTTCTTAATACTGACAAACCACACCGAAACACAGTGCGACGGTTTTTTGATATATTTCTTTAAAATTGATCGGTAATAAACACACTTAAATCTGAATGTCACTAAATCGGATGGAGGAAAAAGTACGGAGTGTACCGGACCACATTATGTAATCCCAAATATGTCGTTTCGTAAATTATTTTAGCAAACAGGGCTGTTGTACACCAGCCCCCGCAGAGTGCTGAAGAATCACTTGCAAAACCATCCCTACGATATCATCAGTGCAGGAACTGAAAGAAAACAAACATGTGTGGTGTGTTGAGTATTACTAATGCAGAGGATATTCTGAACATCACACTATTTTCTGATGAGGTGAGGTTTCATTTATCTGGCTAAGGGAACCGCCAAAGTAGACGCATTTTGTCTTCGAATAATCCGCAGGAAATATACGAGACACCATTGTATAGTCCGCATGAAATACGCAAAGCACCGATGTATGATCATAAGTTTGGTGTGTGGTACAACATTTATTTAAAAAAGAAAATATTCGTCCCCATATTAGTTTATGACTCCATAAACGTGGAACGTTAGTGCAATGTGATTATGTGCCCTTTCTTCGGACATTTAACTGAGGACGATATTGTCCACGGCTACTTCCAGCAGGTCAGTGCTGCGACACATACAGCTCCTGTTTCCATCGTGTTGATGGGCAATGTGTTCGGAGACAGACTTACCTCAAAGGAAGGGCATATGGAACCCACGTATGGTGGATCTCACATCCCTCGAACAATAAAAATAACTATTATTTCAAAAAACACCCTCACACTCTGTTTGAAATTAACTAAGCCTTCACAACATTCTTAAGCAACATATATCCCTTTGAACTGTCATGGGTTTTGCCAACAAGAGTTAACGGATAATGATTTGTCTGAAAACACGTGCGGACAATTTCCAACATTTGTTGTAACAGGTGAGAATCTAGCTATTTTATTTATATTATCATTGATAGGTTACTTATGGCTCATCTATATGTCTTAATGCTATATATATATATATATATATATATATATATATATATATATATATATAT
>CABEEJ010000406.1:0-44106 GCA_901482245.1 Timema douglasi | reverse complement strand
TATATATATATATATATATATGTTGTTTCTGACTTTTTTATAAGTTTTAAAACACAAATAATATTTGTATTCATGATTCACCTTTTTGTTTTTCATATACTTTGCATTAATTACAAAACAATGTATTATGAGAAATCCTACATACTGTAGAGAAAGCTCGAATCTATTATCTGTTGAAAAGTAAATTTGAAACAGAAGTACCATAATGTTTCTATCTTTCAAAACTCAAAATAATTGTGAGCTTGATTTATGTTATCACAAGAAAGTTCCCTAAGTTTTTGATTTAATAAAATTTTGTTTGATCTCAAATGGGTGCATTAGAAGTTATTTTTAAATCATGGCTATCAGCTTTAAACCGATAACTGATATAATATATTAAATATTATCCTTATAATGCAAACATTTTATACTATGCACTTTAACTAGTTCATTTTAAGAATTTGCCTTAGAATTTACGAATGATGGAAATAAAAATCTGTAACATAATATACTATCGTACTTTTCTACTAATTGCATCCTCAGAGATGTTCGAGCGGTGTCAGATTTGTATTTTAATTATTTGCTAGTGGAGAGGTCAGAATTCATATATGGTTTTGGTAAAATTAAAGTTCTTTTAAACGTTATATTTTTTTCATCCTCTTTATAAAATTCCCTTATTTTTTAATCATAACCTATTATATTAGTACATAAATAACTCTTGTTTTGAACTATTTTATGTAGTCAATTAAAGGTATAAAATATAATATAAAATCACAATGTATAATAATATTCCTAATGCATATAGCCAGTATTAAGCCCAGGTCTACTGAGTCATAGGCCTCTACACTACCCATATGGCTTGCTAGCACTCAGATTTGCAATGATGAATTAAATTATATAAGTTTTCAAGTGAAAATAGAATCAAGTAATAAATATAAAAAAAATATTTTGGTTACTTAGTAGTGTAACTACCCACCTCGGTGGCGTAGTTGGCTAACTCGCTAGTTTCGTTTTGAGCTAGACTGCTGAGGACGTGGAGGTCAAGGTTTGAATCTCGCTTGGAGAAATGGGGCTGGATTTTACTAAATCGTTTTCCACTCATCCTTCCTGCAAATGCTGGTTCACTTCCTATATAGTCAACCTTCCCAGTTCCTAATCCATTAACGTAATTAGTACTTAAGCATATAACCCGAACGGGTAGTAAGACGCGGTGCTAAAAAAAAGTGTAATTCTTTGTTCTTAGATGGTTTCCCACTGTCTTTCCATGAAAATTTGGGTAAATTTTCTCTACGTACTTCCTTCCTGCTCTTTACTCCATTAACATATTTAAAATACATATAATCGAGATTAATAGTAAAGGCGGGATGAAAATTAAGTATGACAAGTGGGTATGGGGAAGTTGTTAATCGCATCCATAGCTTATTAAGATACTTAAAACTTAAACTGTTTAGAGTAAAAATTATAATTGGCATTTCCATTTTGTTTCTAAAAGCAAGAATAAAAAAAGTTTTAAAAAATTAAAGAATAAAGAAAAGAAAGGTTTTTTTAAACTTAAGATGGGCCCGGAAATCTCTCGAGTGAAATTTCTCATCGCTGATTCTAACGCTGTCCTGTGTGGTTCCGGGAAAGTCCGCCAGGTAGCGTTGATGAATGGCGACAATCTGAAAGTCTAATCCGAGCCAGGGAAAAGTTGTGAAATTAATACCGGGTTCCAAAGGGATGCTGCTGTCTCAGAGCCAGAAAACTTGCGAAGAGAGAACCTTTCTTACCTAGGGAACAAGGATTGTAAAAATAAAATAAAAAATCGGAACAAGAAAAAGAGTGGGAGGCAAGGTAAAGAGATATAAAGATACACTCACTTATAACTTAAACAAAAGAAACTGTTTAAAGAGCAAATTCATACGACTTTTGGAGATAAATATTTACACTCATTTCAGATTTTAGGACAAACATTGATGTTAATGAAATAATAAGGATCTTTACAAACTATTTCAATATTTAATATTTACTTTATTACATTATTTTTAAATATTAAATTTGGGAGTTTGTAGGTTTCCCAAATATATATTTAAAAAATAATATCACCGGTAGTCTGATTTTCTGGTGACAGAGAGACTGCAGTAAAATTCCTGGCCTTGTTTGCTGGGAGGAATTTTTCTAATATGTTTTATCTTTCTACCTGCCTGCAAATGGGTATTATATCCTTTTAATTACACCTTCCTAATCCCTCATCTTCCATCAGAGTAATATAATCCGGTAATCCCAGACAGGTAATATGAGACGTGGTACAAATATGATGGAGAACGGCAGATTTATTAAAATGCACCACACTCGCATTAGAACTGAATGGAGAAAACCACTGTAAAAATCACATGTTGGTAAACAACTCCCAAGAATACCCAACCAGTATTGGAAACCTATTTAACTCTGACAGAGTGCGATGTGAGTCCAACACCATAGACTGATCGTAAAGTTACTGAGGGTATGGCCACGTTAAATTAACCGCGACAGTGTTTGTGACGTTATATTCCTTCCAGTTAACTACTACGGAACTAGCCCGTCCTCTAATTTCACTCCTCGGTCATTAAACCATCCAACAAGGGTTTTACGTAGGCCATATTATGCTTTCCACATCGTATCTCAACTATCATTTCGAGTGTAGTGGGCGCCTCATCTCTCACCCTATGTAAACTTTATAACTTAGGTAGTTATCGCATATAGATCCAAACGTCGCACCGTTGTGCGGTAAACTGAAGTCTTGATTTAACCAAATTGGAACTGAGACCTGTGAAAAAGTTTACTATATTTAAAAAATATAACTAATATTAACAACAATTATTTTCCAACAGAAAAATCTTTAATTGGGCCAAATATCGCTGTTGTCACGGTGAGGATGAAGAAAAATCTCAGATGCTGTTTTTGATTCGAGCGTTATCTAATATCTGGATTCAATAGTTCGTGATATGGGCTATAGTCATTGCAGACTGTCGTAAAATAAAGAGCAAAGGAGATAATTGGGCACGGATCTTAGGGAAAAGGGTGACAAACCCTGATTCACTTTCTTCCCAACCCTTGATGGCTAACGATTGTCAGCCGATGTGAAACATAGCTGCTCACTCTTGATGGTGTTGGCTAAGGGATGAATAGGGTTTACATTTAATTTTATTTTTATGTCAACAGTTATGGGGATGTTATTGGTAGAGCTTTAACCCGTTTTAGAGGTCTCGTCGTTAAATAATGCTCTCAAATATTTAAGTGCTTGTGTCGTAAATCTAAGGCAATCAATATTTTTAGATGTGTTACATCACATGTCTGTGTGAATTTATACAAGATACTCAAAACTATAGGTGCTTTGAGCTGTTCGCATGCGTGAAACCTAGTATGGTTAGCAAAAAAATGATATTGGAGTGAAATGATTTATTTCTCTTTGTAAATGTTATGTCATTAAGCTACCCCCTCTCACTATAACTATTCTACAATGAGTATTCATCCTGCTAGGTTGATTGGTTATCTTCTACCAATACTCCCACCATTATATCTAGCTTCCTATTACACACAGTGATTACAGAAATAAGTAGCCTAACTATTCTTCCCAGGATGTTGCTTGTTTACTTTCTTCCAATACTGTCACTATTATATTTACATTATTCTTATGCACACTGATTAGATAAATAAGTTGATTAATCATTAATCATGCTAGATGGCTTGTTTACTTTCTTCTACTACTTTCATTGGATCTATAGCAGTTTAATTCCATAGCACTTACTCACAAGTAAAAAGTAGAAGCATTCGAGCGCATGGTCTGATGTATGAGGAATAAACTAAAATAATCAAATTTCCAAAGTTTGGCTTATAGCCAGTGAACCCACCAAATACTCCAAAACGTTAATATGGGTTTCCTGTTTGCCAACTATAACTACGTCTTAAAAATGTCACTATAATTATTATTGTAGATTCAATATATTTAGGTTGATTTATAATGTTTGGAAATACAATAGTCCCAATGAAAAAAAAAATTATTAAAAATCAAATACTAGCCATTCCTCGCACCCAAGTTCAGCCACATTTTAGTAAATGGCACATCTTTCTTTCCATAATTTTCAAACATTATAAATTACCCTAAATATACTCTATCTACAATAATAACTATAATGAGATATTTAGAGCGTGGGTAGGATTCAAAGCTTAGAAAACAAAGATTAACTTTTTGACTAACTAGTTTGGTTCACTGACAAGTCAATCTGGAGAAAACCTTCCTCTGTTTTACTCGTACTTCGCGTACCCCCGTTCGTGCAGTCAAGTGCTACTACCTTGGGGCCAAATTCTTCTACGTTTGTCTTTCTCTCAAGTGCTACCATCCAAAACTGCTTCATAACCATTTCACTATTATATTTAGAATAATCCTAAATGCAGTTCTTATTCTGTCTTTTTGCTATTTTCCTATTTACAGCAATGATTTAAAATAAATACAACGTTTATGGTTCCCTAGTTTTGCTATATTAACTTTTTATTTGTTTTTAATTTCAGGAAGACTTTTTAAAACAATAAAACTTAATATTTCAGGAAAAATTTATAAAAATAAACAAATTTTACTAAGGTATTTATTTACAGATAAAATAAACTATCATGAATAAATATGTTTAAAGAAAAGCTTAGTCTAATTAATGCCGATCAAAATTTGAGGAAACACAAAATTAGACAAAAACCCTGAAGATATATATATTTTTTGCTTTTGACCAAGACATGAGCATGTTTCTCTTGTCTTGGAAATCCTCTGCCGATGTAATCCCCACAAACCCCTTTACTCCCATCCCCCCACATTTCTTGCGCGAGGGAGGGTTTGCGATAAATCACACCAACTCAATCTTGTGCTACTGCTGCGAGAGGAATCTCTCGCTGAGCAAACTCTCCCCATACCCATCCCCTCCACTCTTTGTCCTTCCCTTATGCCCCTCCCAAACCCATATCCCACCATTCCGTTCCCAAACCTTCACACAATAATGCTGGTAATTTCTCCACCATCAATCCCCTCCGACCCTTCCCCTATCCTAGCATGCTTGGGGATAGTCAACCCCATCCCCTTTTTTTCCTTTTTCCACTTTGTCTATGTCCAAGACCTCTACTACTAATATTACTTTTATTCTTGTACCGCCCACGGTTCTTTATATATCAACTGAGTCCCAGCAAACTTTTACCATTTCGTTAGCTTTATACATGAATATTTTAATTCTTTTACTATCACTATTTTTTTTAATTGTGTAGTACAACACCTTAGCTCAAGTGTGAGCGCGTCAGTCTACACAACCTAGAGTCTCAAGTTTGAATCCTGGCATTATATAATTGAGTTAAATGGGGCCTTGCTTTTTCCAGTGATAACTTTGGGTGCCTAAGGGCTGAGTGATAAATCTGTTCTAAAATTAAGTATGTATTTCTTGTGATAATATAATTGGTCTATTCAGAAAATTTAAATTAAATATACCAAATTAGAACAAGAAAGAACTTGTGTGGAATATGTTGCTCAAAGGTGATACTTAAATATGACTTAATGTAAATAGGACGTAATTTATCTACTATTTATTTAACAGAGGGAAAGTTTAGGAAGGAATATTTGCATTTTTGTTTGTTTTGATTTTCTAATTTGTTTTAGGTTCACTTAATTGGTCAGTTCTTATGTCATCCTCAACAGAAAAATAAACTGTATTCTTATATTTAAACAATATTTTACAAATCCTGCGAATTAGGGATTAACATATAATATTATTGGATGAATATAATACCGATTTAAACATATTGGATTGTAATTTTTTATATTTTAATGTCTTACTGAAATACATAGTAGAATATTCAACATATTACAGTGAAAACTGCCTTAAACGGACCCTTTATTAAGCGGAAACTTGTTTTAAATGAAAATATTTCACGGTTTCATGACTTTAGAGCTGAAAAACATGCTAGATTCTCTATATTAAACGGAAACTGTCTAACGTGGAAACGGGATTCAAGATAAACATTTATAATGAAAATATCAAATGTTCCGGTGGGCATCCTTTATAAAAATGTTCGACATCCTATACATTCTACAGAATTTTGTTTTCTCTAACTCTTCCTTTAAATTAAGAGGATTTGAAATGTTAAGTCCAGTTTATTTCTTTTCTCCTTCCTAGTTATTTTGTTACCTTGCTTAAAGAATTGTAAACTGCAATTGCCTCTTGATTGTTATCTTTGTTCTTCACAATTTTTGCACTAATGACTTGTAAATCACCTTTGGAATTCAGCTTTTAACGGTATATCACCATCTGTATTGAAATTCAATTGTTTGTCCCTTCCGGAAATTTCGCACAATATGGACTCTTAGCCTGCAATTTTTACTTTAGTTTGGCAGTTGTCATTATGGTTTCCAGGACAAGGGTTGTGTTGATCTAAACATGATAGTATAAGTTATTTATGTGAGTGAGCGAGATAAATTATCTGTTAATCAGATCATGAAGATGTTTAGCGTCAATAAAATTCAAATGTACGATATTCTAAAGAATAAAACGGAGATTTCGAAGCTGTGGGAAAACTGTGCTAATGGAAAAATAAAAAGAGAATCGAAAACTCGTCACATATCTGATCCAATGGTAAAGAAATACGCTAAAAAGGTCGCTCAAAAATTGAAGAAAACTGAATTTAAAGCATCTAACGGATTGTTGGAGAGTTTTCGCAAAATACATCGGATAGGCCTTAATGAACTTTGGGGTGAATCGAGTGATGTAAATAGTGAAACCATTGAACAACAGGTTGCTAAACTTCCCTCCATAATTAAGGGATATGAACCTGAAAACATAGCAAATGGTGACTATTTTTATATATGGTGTTATGCCAGGTAATATGGAGAAATCCTTAGTTATCGGCAAGGCAGCAAAGCCATGATGCTTCAGAAACATGGACATACGAAAGCTTCCCGTTGAGTGGAGATCCAACAAAAAGGTGCAGATGACGTCAGAGATCATGGAGGAATGGTTAACGGTCTTTAATGACAGAATGAAAAAACAAAACTGGCATGTTTTGTTGTTTTTAGATAACGCAACATGCCACCCCCTCATTGAAATTTCCAACGTGCGACTTGCTTGGCTCCTTCCAAACACCACAAGTCTTTCTCAACCAATGGATCAGGGCACCATTTAGAATCTTAACGTGCACTATTGTAAATTATGAATGCAATATTTTCTCACCAGTATGAATTTCACATCATCCAACTCTGAGCTTGCAAGAACTATCTCGGTTCTATAAGCGGCTATTTGGATAAGTCAAGTTGTAAATAAGTTGTTACCAGAATCTGTGACAAAGTGTTTTGAAAAAGCAGAATTTTCTATTTATAAGTGAAATTATTGCTAGTGCAGAAAATGAGAATGATCAGCAGGACTTACAAAACTACATTAATGAAGCTGTTTTCAATAACTGCAATGCTGAAGGCTACATCAACATAGACAATACTGTGCAAACTGAACCAGACACAATGGATATCGATGCCGAAGAAGAAGAAGAAGAGGAGGAAAATTACATTATTTGGAAGAAGAAAATTGTAGCCTGAAGACTTATCAATATGCTGTCAAAAGTTTAAAGGAACTGCAGCAATTAGCCCTATAACGGAATTATTCTGATAAGCTTAGTATTATTTCTCAGACTCAAGAGTTTGTGGAAAGTCATGCAGACAAGAGAGTAAACTGTGTGCAGAAAATTCTGCTTGACTACTGGAAAAAATAAAGACAAAATGAATAATGTTTTTCTGTTCAGTGTAATGTTTCCATATGTTCATTTTTATTGTGAATAATGAGTAATGTGTAATAATGAGTAGGCCTATGGTATTTTATTTTATGACTTTTATCACAATTACGTGCATGTCTCTGGTCTTATAGTTAAACGGAAACTTAACTTTAGGGGGAAAATATCTTGGACCTTTGTGATTCCGCTTAAGGCAGGTTTCACTGTTTTTACAAATAATAATAATAATAAGTTTGATTTAGTTTTTGATAATACTCAATTAGTTTGATGGTTATCTGCAAACAAGATTAGATTCAGCTAAATGAAATAAATATAAATGTAAGGTAGTTTATTTTGTATGTATTAATTACAAAAAATTTAATTCATTGTAGCAAATTATTAAATGTATAATTGTTGTTATTGACGTTTGAAAAACAAGAATAAGCTCGTTGGTGTAAGCTACAAAGTGGAGACTAAATTCATGTATAAATTTAAAAAAAACTTGAATTGTTAATTCAATAAAATTTGCATTTACTTTGCATTGCAAAAAAAGTATTTGGTTATCTGTTTTAAAGCTAAAACAAATGTTTATTCTTATACCATATAAAACAATTATTCGGAAATTTTGAATCCAACTTTAAAGGCCTATCCATACATATAATAAAAATGTAAATTTGTCTGTACTTTTGATTTATTCTGTTTGTTTCCAGTAAACTCAAAAAGTACTCACTAGATGGAGACGGGACTGCTTTTGTTGTACTTCTTATCTCCATCACGCTATTCTATTAGCGAGCGAAGAAGTGTTGAAAAAACTCTTAGTGTGGTTACATTTACGTTTTAAATTTTTAACAGTCAAACATAATATTAAATAATTTATAATTATTTTTTGTAAGTTTCCTTGGCAATGAGGATTTTGGAAATAGCAACAAACTATGGATGTAGAATTCATTTTATTCTGTCTTAATTGATTTCTAAATCAACTGCAAATCAAAGCTTAATAATTTGTAATAATTATGTCCCAAAATTATTTTTTATCAATTAAAAATCTATCAATATAATAAATATTATAATAAATTAAAATTATATCAATGAATTTAGAATCCATGCCTTGCAGAGGATCTCAAAAATGTCCGGACTCTCATAATTCCTCTTCTCTCCATTCATTTTCAATATCTTTGTGGTCACCACGTCATCCCACGCAGTGTATCTCAGATAAAAAAGAACGAGAATAGAGGGGTAGAGGTTTGGGGGAAAGGGTTAGTTTTAAGCGGGAGGCGGGTCCTGATATATGGCGGCGTCATGCAAGCGAAGAGTAATCTTGGAAGATGGG
This sequence comes from Timema douglasi, assembly GCA_901482245.1. Taxonomy (NCBI): domain Eukaryota; kingdom Metazoa; phylum Arthropoda; class Insecta; order Phasmatodea; family Timematidae; genus Timema; species Timema douglasi. Next base: position 35,054 of record CABEEJ010000406.1, on the reverse strand, counting down.
GGGAGTAAGGGTTGGAGGGTAGAGGAGGAGAGATAGAGTGCGGAGTGTTGGAAGAAACGTGCCTGCAATGCTCGAGAACCCCGAAGAGGAACGTGTGTTTTCGTAAGGAGTGGCTGTGAGAGCGATTGATATACCCTTCCTCTTTCCCCCCTTAAACCCGTATGTTCTCTCTCTCTCTCTCTCTTTCCACTGTGTCATTCTTCACACAAGGAGCCGTCTCTGGGGACAGTTCTTTTTACCTCTGTTGCTACCACATCCTGTAACCTAGCACCCTTTGACTCGCTATCAATCAATACACCTTTAGACACACACATTGGTGAGAGTGCGGGCTCATTCGTTACTATTGTCTGGATTCAGGTGCTGCTGAAGGGGAGGTAGGGGGTTATTATCCCTGCCGAGTGTGAGGGGGAGTTTTTATGCTAAATGGGATATCATTATTACTTCACGCAACAAAATATTTAAAAAATCAGATTGTGTATATGCAGAAGAAAAAAGTTATATATTTTTAAAATAATGTAAATCACAAAATTATCATACAATTTAAAAATCAACCAGTGAGAACCCGTCATTAAATTAAGGTACTGATATTTATTGAAGGATTTCCTTGAATACAACTTCTATTCCGAATAATTTTCACACCATTACTGTTTTTATACTCTGAGAAAATTGCATTCCCAACATACAATTGGATATGGTTAAAATCTATCTGAGGCAAATAAAGAAATAGTGTTTGTTTCTGAGCTCCGTTTAGTGCCATACCAAATGGAAAACGAATAAGTAATTGCCACCTATTAAAGAAAAGAGGAAGTGTATAATCAGTTAATGTAAAATTGACTCAAGGAAAGGAATCATAATACTCTGTACAACATTGTCTCCAGCTATAATTTCAAAATAAAATCCATTTTCATGCATGTTTTTTTACCATTAATCTTGTTCCGTTTAGTAGCCCTTAGAAAACGTTTACATTTTTATTAATACAACACTAATTTTAAAATAAACGTGTTACCTGGCAGTCTTGGAGTAAGGTGTCAGACTTCTGTCCTGGAGGTCCAAGGTTCATTCCTCGGTACCGGCACAGATTAATCTAATTGACAAACCCTTCCTTCACCTCTGAGAAGACATGTATTAATCACAGCTTGTGAATGTGTGGAATGCCAGGCTTCCATCGTGGATCGGATCCCACGTTAAACTGTAGGTCCTTCATTTCATATCACAATCATCCTACCCTTACACATTAGCGTACGTGCGTATTACCCAAATGGGTAGTAAGACACGGTAATAATAGTTATAATAATAAAACTAAACACATAACCCAAAAACTTTAAAGACAACCGAAACTTCTAGCTTTCTTCTTCAGTAATCAATCTGTTTTCCCCAATAAATAAATATTTTGGACCACTGGGTATAAGATCAATGTATTTTAAATTTATTTCATTAAAATGTTCATTTTTTGGAGCAATAGTAACAACTTTGGAGAGTTTGATTAGTTCTTAATGATACCTAAATTTTCCATCGTAAATATTATTACACTTACAATATCATCTGCTATAGTACTGGCAGTTAAATCAATGTCATCTAATCAGTAATCACTCACCATCCACCAAGGGAAAGTCACCATTACCAGTGTTTAACAAAAATTCGCTGGACTCAAGTTCATCTGATTTTTTTCACTTATTATTTATTCAACTGGCTTATTTTTAACATTGACTAAAGTGGAGGTTATTTAATACATATTTTGAACAACTATTTTGTTAAAAGCAGTTGTAACTACGGGTAAAACCCGTCTAAAACATCCTCAATGTATAATTATTTTAACAACAAATTGGATGTAATTTACCATAATGTATTTTAAAAGATGATTAAAACCTATAAATGAATAAAAAATTGGCATTGAAGGATTGAATAGCTACGCTATTATTTACCTTTTAAGCTTGATTCTATATAATAGGCTTATTTGAGCTTATACTGGCAGCTTCTTAAGAATTAATACTTTTCCTGGCTTAAAATTATTATTATTATTATTCCTAGTAATCGGTAGCCATCAGCTTCTGTAGGTAAAATACGATGGGTTTTCATTAGGCCAACTATTAGTTAAATAAACGCCAAAAATCTAAATCACTACAAACAATAAGCATTTGCCATCAAACATCACGACGGGTTTTCATAGTTCATAGTTAAATAAATGCAACAATAAAGACCTGAAATCAAGACTGACAAACAGCTAGTTTCTCTAAACAGATACAATTTATTATTTAATTCACTGAAGAAACAACCTCTAGGTAGATCGCGCTGATATTGTCTCTTTTTAAAATATTGATCCATGCTTTATAAAATCCTGGCTTTACAAACGGTGACAATGCCCTTATTAAATATCCATTTCATGAAATGGGCAGCTCCAAGTGCAATCTAATTTATGAACTGAACGAGATTCTGTCCTGTTCGTGAAATGTATAATCGAAGAAACCAGTTCACGGAATCGACAGAAAGTTTCCAATTCATGAAATAACCCATTTAACTTTGGGAATGCAACAAACATATAATAGTGAGAGAGAGCTTGTAGCTTATGCTTTTTGCTAAGGGGGCGTTCGGTATTAAGTAATCACATTATGGCCATTATTAGCACCTCTCCCCGTTGTAAGAAAAAAAAGCAAATGCCTGACTCCCTTCGCCTCTTGATTATGTAAGATTTTTCAACCTTTATTTATTTGTTCACCAGAATAACAATTCTTTTTTCATGCAATTTTACATATATTCTGAATAGAATAAAAATTCATGAAATTTATAAATTGCTTTTAATTATTAACATAGAGGTGTAAATTAATATTGCAAAATAATTAACAACTATCACTGGTATTCAATGAATTTAAGCTTCTCCGCTTCATCCTCATTTAATCACTCAGCATCTTTATTGCTGCCTTAAGTCCTAGTAGCTTGAGAATCGCGATGCGACCTCCATCAATTTTCCCCGTCATTCTCTGCCTTACGTAAGCATTGCTCTGACCCCTCTCTCTCCTTGTCGGCAAAAATAAGAAAAACTTGCTTATATAATACTTAAACGCCACCTAACTAGATAATAGGTGTAAAGTCAGAACAAATATTCTGATCCAGTGACCAAAAAATAAATATTCGTTACTTAAGACACTAATGCACGTTGTCTCCTACACATGAATAAGGGTACAACGGGAGGCGATAACGAACCTTGATAACCACTGGCAGGAGCATAAAATAAATTAGCATGAATCTGTAGAGAGAGTACATATTCAATTAGCGAGTGCGCGAGTCAGTCACAGACGAAAAACGGAAACGAGGTTATTCTCAGTGGTATGGCATCTACATAGTTGCAAATTGGGGTCAGGCTTTGATATGACACACTCACTACGACTGTCTTAACTCATAAAAACCTCAACGAGATTAATTTTATGCGAAACCCTTTTATAGAGGTCTATTTAATTAGATAATTTATAACAAACTGTTTTCTATGACTAGGTTTCAAAGATCGGTGGGTGGTTTATAATCATATTTGCCAAAAGAAGGACCAGTTTTTATTAAAGGCTTTTTGTGGAGTTCTAACGTCACTGAGGTACAATACAACTTTAGTAAGAAATTTATTTTAGAAAATGCATACATATATTTTTTTTACGGCCATAATAGATTACATTTTGACTATTATAGTGATACTGTTTTATAGGTATTAACAATATCCATCAAAAGTGACAGAAGATTACATGATTTGGTGTATGAACAGGTAAAAGTAGATTTATCAATGTTTATCGATGTCAGATAAACACTTTCTATCAAAATTAGATTACACTTTTTAGTTTAAAATTTGTGTATTCACTTATTTATATTTGGTAGGGGTATTTAACTTGTTCTTTCATAACAGAATCATTAAAAAAGCACACGATTTATAAACTAACTCTACTATTGAACATATACAACCCCCTGTCCCCCAAATGTTTATTTATTCATTACTGTGAAGGGGGAAGCCCCAATATCGTCAATAAGAGATAATTCAACCATACCCAACATCATTAGATTTTCATTGCACCCCATTTTATTTAATCTTGTTCACCTCGTTTACTTAAATTCATTAATTAGAGATAAGGATGGTAGAAGATAAAGGAAGGGAACCCGTAAGTATAGAAATCCCGCAATATTAAAAAAATTGTTATTTTTTCATATTGTTTACAAAAAAATGTAGGTGACAATAAATATCAGCACGTTTCTAATAAGTCGAAAAGTTTAGTTTTCATATTAATTTTTTTTAATAACTAAACAATTTGGTACTTCCGAAATTAAAGAAAAAGGTTAGATACGTAGATCAAGCCTTCCCCTATTAAATAAAATCATGTTTTGAGAGGGTCACAACAGAACATTTTAAAATACAGTGGCATTACTTTTTAGGATTAAAAGTAAGTTAGCACACATCCTTAAAATAAAACACTCTAATATTAAAGTTTAAAATGTTTAACTGTTCAGAACTTTCGCCTTTATATTTATTGAAAACAATATTAAAAAATATCAAACCACTTAGTAAATAATCAGGGTTTTCTAAACCCTTGCAATACTTCTAAGTGCTCTCCAATATAGCGCTTTTAAGTGAACAAACTTCAGCTAGCCCAAATTGTTATATTAATGAATTCAATTTCATAAATGTTAAGAAAAGGTGAGAAACCATTTAGGGAATACCATTTTAAATACCTGCTAGAATTAAAACCCAGTATCTTTATAAAACACAATAAATTAACTAAACCATACAAGCTTGACATTCATTCCATGTTATTCACCAATGAGGCTCTACAAAAATTAATCAACATGATTTTTGGGTGGCATTGCATTTGTTTATAAATTTTTACTAAAAACCAAATAATTCGGGTCTAAAACCATCATTTGACAGTAGAAACTTGGACAGGGTCTCAAAAAGTTGATTGAATATCTGTGATTTATCGATTTTTTCTTATATACGTTTGCTTAGCGACAACCTATGGCACCCGTATAAAATTGGTGGCATCGGGAGTAAATAGCCAAAATATTATACATACATACACACATACATACAGATATACATACATACAAACATACATACATACATACATACATACATACATACATACATACATATATACATACATACATGCATACATACATACATAAAGATATACATACATACAAACATACATACATACATACACATACATACATACACATACATACAGATATACATATATACATACATACATGCATGCATACTCACATACATACATACAAACATACATACATACAAACATACATACATACATACATAATCACGCAATCCCTTAAGGAGTAAGCCAGAAACTGTGAATATAGATAAAAAGAACAATTTCGTACTTAATCCAGCCTCACTAATTTTTTCCACAGTTCCCTATCCTTGCATACCCCTTGCACTTCAACAACATGCATACATCGAGTCATACATGCTTTTTTATTCTTAAAACTTAATTTTCTTTATTTCACATATTCCTCTAAAACATTTAGCCACCTCTTACCCCTTCCTTTTGATCCACACATTTGCTTCGTCACTCGATCCAAACTCAACCTCTCAATATGCCCAAACCACCGTAATATACTTATTTCACATAAGCCTATTATTTGCTCCCCAATGTAAAGTCCAAGTTTCATAATTAGTAAGGGTTATTAATAAATTATAAACATATTCTTTGCAACAAAAATTTATTATATTTTACCATTTAAAATTATTAATAATATTTATCAAATAGTCAGTTACGGGTCATATGACTTAACGTATTAATACGTGAAGATAGATTTAGTGGCTGTCAGATAAGGTCTTTCCTACGAAAATTGGACTTTAACTCTTTGTATACCCTGAGAGACCGCAAGGTTATCTTGAATGATTCTTCTATGCTACAGGTCATAGCTTAAGACCATACTGGAATTAATTAATGTAGGACTATAAACTTTAGGAGTAATTGGATTGTAATCCAGGCTTATAGCCCAATTTTCTTCATGATCTGACAAATATCTATAAACAGCTGATATTTATTAATAATAACTATAAACTCCAGGGTGTAATCCTTCAAGCGAGCTATACTGATTTAGCTGCAGCTGCATGTTTGGCGAAGATAGTGACGACATTTATATATAGAGGGTGTCATGTTCTCATTATATACAACTTTTCGGCCTTCAATATCAGTTTTCTAGACTGTAACCGCTACTTATTTAAACACGTAGGCTATCTTACCCATTGCTTCACAGATAAATCACGAAGCACCAGGGATCGATAACAGATGTATCTGTAGCCAGAACTCTAACCACTGCCCCATAGAGCTAGTAGAGATTAATTAATATGTAAATCAATAATATTAATAAGCATTATGTTTTATTGCCTGTTCAGGCTATACACATATGTACTAATTACGCTAATGAGCTAGATATGAAGAAAGTGGATCTTAGAGTGAGTATACCCTCATTTTTGTTGAGGGAGAGTGGAAATCCATTTAGGAAAAAACATCCATAGTACACCCGACCAGGATGATCTCCCTGTTATCAGCTGTCTAGTCTACGGCAATAATTACACCGTAGGCCACGCGGCCACCAAAGCAGGTAAGAAAGTGATTGATATCCTTTTTATTTTTCTGTAGTTTTTTTCAGAAGAAACTAGCAGGTAGAAGTAAAGGCGAAAATGTGAGGAGGGAAGGTCTACCAGAATTGAATTCTTGGAAACTATTGGTAGGAGTGTCGGCCAATGAACTTGGAAGGCGGTGGGGGTAGGAGGGAAGTAGGGAGTCTGGCTGTGAGTGACTGATCACATGAGTGGGAGGTTCGCGGGGCCCCTATTTACTGAGGAATGTCTCAATCTCCGGGACCATGGAAATGATCATGTTATAACACCTGCAGTGGCAAGAAATTCTCACGAACAGCAAATTTTTTAGCCTATAATAACTAACATGCACCTTTACAATTATTTTAAATCGTAGCTATGTAATAAATATTTTTATGAACAAAAGTTGCTCCTCTTTTATAATCAAGCTATTAAAGGTAACTTTTTAGTTACAAGGATTTCAGTGACGTTAAGTAGGTCGTTAATAAATTAAGTTACCTATTGATTTAAATATCCATGGTTTGATTATCAGCAAAAAAATATTTAACATAGCTTTTCAATTATTCCTGTTCTATTTTCACTTGGTCTTCACTTGGTAGTCAAATAGCAGTCTCATTGCTGTGTTAATTTGTTATTATAATAAGATACGCGATAGTTATAACGTGTGGTAGCCAAATACACATTATGTCAATAATAATGTTTTTGCATCATAAAGCATACGACTCATTGATATTTCTCGTATAAAAAACTATATATAAATATTTTGTAGTGGGGCATTAAGACAAAGGAATAGGGTTAATTTCCATTCACTGGCATATTTTTCTAATTTATCATTTTTACATTTTGAACGCGAAGTAATTCCCTTCTAGACAGTGACTTTGGTAGGAATAACTGTAACTAGTAATTACAAAAGTTAATAAAACAGTTTTGATATATTCATCCATCAAGTCATATTATCTGCAGTTGTCACTTTTTATAGATATTATAAATATTCATAAAATATCACAAATAGCATTGTAAAATATTTTCAACGTTGGCTGCAAAGAGAAAAGTTTGAATTTTATATAATGTTCTTCCAACCAAGATTAGTGTATATAGTAATTCCAGGAGAATTTACCCAACCAATAGCTATTATTTGAAAATTAAATGAAATATTACACGCCAAGGATGTGCCCGAAGATTTCATAATTTCAAAAATATTTAATGAAAACCCACAATATCAGATTACTACTATCTTCTTCGAGAGAGACTTCTTGAGTTCTACAAAAGTATACTTTATTATTATTATTATTTTTTATAATGAATAAAGGATCCACTATTAGGATCATTCGGATTTTCAGAAAATTGTTGTTTATTTCAACAGAGATTTCTTAAATTCTAAGGATCCAAACCTTTTTTTAATAGAGATGACATACTTTCAGGATTATTCCCAATTTCATAAAATTATTGTTTTTTCGGAAGTAATATCTTGAGAGCTACAAAATCAATCTTAATTATTATTTTTTATTAAAATATCTTCTTCCAGAATTATTCACAATTTCAGAAAACGAATATATATTTTGACAGTTATTTATTGAGCTTTACAAATCAATCATTAAATAAATCTACTTCTAGGATCATCACATCAAAGTTAAAAATGTTTATAAATAAAGCCGTAAAATAGAGAGCTAAGTTAGATATTGAATGTATGGACGCTATTAAAATTTGGTTCCCAATATCATAAAACATAGAAGCTAGGATTTCTTTAAAAATATGGGTTCATGAGATGATTGATTTTACAAAAATCACAAAATATTTGGGATAATATAGGCCTTACAACAAACCCTGTGATTCGAGCATGCACGAGAATGGACTTTACGAATTTAAGGAGAATCGTGTGCATTTGAACATATTTTTTAAACAATCTAAATAAAACAGATTCTGATTGTGTTTACATTTAGAAAAAAAATCCTTTAAAAGCTGATTTAACTTATTAAATTAGATGTATCAAACTATCGAAACCTATCTAGAAGTGTTTGATTTTGTATATTTGAATTAATAACTTGCTATAGGTGAAAATTTGAATACTTTTTAAAGTATTAGATATTTACCACTACACATAAAATTTACATTTTGTTATAGAAGTTTGTTTTTATTCATCTACTTTTTTATCTTATTGTGCTAAGGCTATAAATGTATTTAAAATTAATGGTGGATTAGTTATAAAATATAAAATATTTTATTTTTGACTTTAAGAGGTCAGATTTTAGTATGGTTTAATGGTGTTTATAGTTTTTAAACGTCACCTCTCATAACACACTTATGATCGAATATTCCATATCTGACGTGCTTGTCTACGGGCAATAATTATAGCTTTCATTTTAACAAAACATTTTGTCTCATATTTAAACCCACACCATACACCTCGCCAACACTTCGAGCATTCGAACACTACCGCCAAATAAAATTATCTTATATGTTTCACCTCGGTCCCGGCAAAGATTTATCTGATTACCAAACCCTTCCTTCACCTCTGACAAGACATCTTGTGAATGTGGGGAATGCCTTGCGTATAAACCGAACGGGTAGTAAGACGTGGTGCTAATAATAATAATAATAATAATAATAATAATAATAATAATAATAATAATAACAATATGTTTCACTAAGGTCACAGCTCATGGAAAGATAGGTAAGCTCACCTAGCCTTATTCTTGCCAGAATCGTCGAATTTTCTTTACTGACGAGGTTGTTGGCATTCGAATCCTAGTCGTACGTACTGAGGTGTGTTTTTTTTTCCTAAATGCCTTCTTACACTTCCTTTACGTAAATGAGCGTACATTTAATATAATATTTTCCCCCGAATACCAATAAAGTGCGAAAAGGCCGGCCGGGTAGTAATATGTGGTGCAAAAATAATATCGATTTTAAATAATTGTATGTTTAGTTTTCTAATATTAGTTTGGGCTGTCTCATATTCACACCAATGAGAAAGGAATGAGGAATGTATAATATTGATGAATTATATCCATATTTTCTGAAATTCGAGTACAGTTCCTCTAATCTATACCCATATTTGCGCAAATTTGGGAACAATTCCTTTAATTTGTTTTAATGAGTACAGATAATCATATAATTGTAAAATAAGTAAAAGCGGGCCATAATTTAGTTAAAATTTATATTTTATTTTTGTACGAATGTTAAGCATAAAAATGTGTATATTGTTAATTGGCTTTCTTTATATTATTATGTATTGTCACTGTCTAACAACATGGCCGGGCTATCCACATTTAACCAAGCTAGTTGGATAGGAATGAGGAAGAAGCATTTAGATGGCATATATCCATACTGGTGTAGTAGGCGTTATTTTACCTATAACATGGTTTTCAGTTTGTGTTCCGTGAGTTGATCATTTGTTAAATACACGTATGTTTATTAAGCTTAATATGTATGTTTTATATAATAAGGGCATAGATAATGTATAATTTATGTATTTTATATGTAATTTATTTTTAATAACCGCCATGAAACCCACATAAGTGTCTGACTTTTCCCAAAGGTGCTTACCACTTTTCCTCTACCCAAATGTGTGTAAGTTTCCAGTAAAACTCTACCTTATTTATCCCCATTCCATTATTAACATTAGAAAAAACTTAAAGATAAGTTAAAAAATTAAAATTTAAAAGATATTTAATCATGTAACCAAGTAAGTCTTTACATCTTTAAATTCTAATAGATAGTTGGATAAAACTACCAAGACTAATAAAAATATTTATTTATCACTGTGGTAGAAAATTGAAATTTACCAGGCAACTAGAGGGAACATTCAAAGAGTTATAATATTATTAAAACTCTAAATTTTTAAGTGGGGCCCCGAGAAATATAAACACAACTTTTGGGTGTTCTAGAAATTTTAAATTTTGAATTCAAGTAAAAAGATAACTTGAGAAAACTTAATAATTTAAAAATTTGAAATTTCTAAATGGTAGTTAGAAAAGTTTTTGATGGGAAGAGAGGTTTAAAATCTCCAAAATCTATCAAATAAACTACTTATCAGTTTATAAGAAAATTGTGAATCAAAGTAAACGGACCACTCTATTTAGCCATAAGAATCTAAATGTTTTAAATTTGAAATAGGACTTCGGGAGAAAGTCGAATAGATGTTATAAAAATGAAAAGCTTATAGCCATGATAGGAAATTTATATTTGGCAAGTTGGTCAAAGGAATGCTAAGATAGCCAATTAAATCTTAAAATTTGAAATCTTTAAGTGAGAGTTGAACTATTGGGGTGACGGGACCCAACATTTCCAAAATTAATACATGAACCTACTTACATTTGTAATAGAGAACTGAAATTATTAAAGCTGGTAGAGGGGACTACTACAAATAAACGTAAAAGTCGAATTCCTAAATTTTTAATTAAATTCTGGGAAATGGAGGACGAGAAGCTATAGTTATAAAATACTTTTGAAGAGAGATAAAACATTATAATTTGGCAAACAGATAGAGAAAAACCCCAGGTAAACAAATGAATCATAGAATATAAAATGTCAGTATTATTTAGAAAAATAGTTTGGGAATAAATGGGGTAGAGTAGGTTAATAATTAGCAAAACTACAACTACTTATCAATGTAATATAAACAGGAAATTATGCGTGAAATTAAATAAATATACCGCTCCAAATAGTTTCGAATTTAAAATTCAGACAATTTTAAAATGGGTCTTTAGGAAATAGAGACNGGGGGGGGGGGGGAGGGGAGGTGAGGAGGAGCGGGCTCATTTTTATAAGAATAGTAGAAGATTTAAACATAACAGACCGGTGGAAGTATAACTCCAGAAAACTAAACAAGTCTTAAAATTTAATATTTTATGTGGTGATCGAACAAATAGAGAGAGGAGTGGAAAGGGCTTAACATTTACAAATTTAATATAAATAGTATATTTCCCTTTGGTAGAAATCTTAGATTATGAAATAAGGTAAAGAGACCACTTAAAATAACCAGAAAACTATCAAAATTTATATGGGAACTTTGATTATAAGGAACAGGGGTGGAGAAAAAGGTGATACAAAATAACTTTTAGGTGTGTTAGATAATTTAAAATTGGCAAGTATATAACAAAATTAACAAAGAAAAAAATTGGGAAAATGACTAGGTGTCAACATTTTCAAAATTAATACAAAAATTACGTCCTTGTGGTAGAGAAATGAAAATTAACTATTAGGTTTTGGGACTATTCCAAATAAGCGTAAATATCTGAACATTTTAAATTTAAAAATGGATTTCTGGAAGGATTATAAAAATCCTCTTAGGGAATTAAGCAAATTAAATTTGCCAGCAATGTGGAGGGAATAATCTAAATAACAAAATTAACATTATAAGTTCTATCTTTATAATAAATGTGTATTGGTAAAAAAAAATCCAAAACTATAAAAATTAATTACTTATAGTTATGGTGAAAGATTTAAATTAAGATGTCTTGTGTAAAGACCAAGCAAATCCCACTGAAGAACATATTTGAATTATAAAAATGAAGAACAAGGAAAAGGTAAGAAGCTTCGTTTGAAATTTCCAATACATAAACAAAAATGCACCCTCTATTACCTTAACAATATGATTCCAGTTTATTTTAATTAATGGTGGAGTAAATTCTGCTATATTATATATTTTTCGACCATCTGGTCAGTTTGAATTCCGGAAGCATGTACTGGGGGTGGTGTCACTACTAGGGTATGATTTTTCTCTCTTTTCTTCGGGTAAATTCTAGTGGATTCCTTTTAATCTAACTCATAGCTCCCGTCACATTAGAAGCATTTTACATTCACAATTATTTTGAATTAAGCTATACTATATTTAACTAATTTAAACTAACCAATGCAAGTAGTTATATTCCATTTACGTCTAGTCATGCATTAATAGTTCACTTCAGACAAAATATTGTTTACATAAAGTGTAGCTATTACCTTAAAGTAAACCAAATTCTAACCTGTAATCAAATTATACTATTTTCAAAAGTGTCATAATTATATCAATGAATTAATAGTGAATAAATAATGTGAGTGGTCCATTAACGCCGCAGTAGTGTTCGTGGGACTATACTTCTGCACCACTCACGTCATGGCGTTTCTCCTGGACAAATAACCGTGCACAGCAAGTAAATAACGCCAATCCCACTATTTCATTTACACTAATGACCCACTCAGCGTCATTATTGCATTCCGGCTAAAGATCTTCAGTTAGGTTAACCAGATTAAAATTATACAGGAGAATAATCTGATCTGAATTCAATTAAAATGAAGAAGTATTTAAAATAAAGCTAATATTAAAGATATAAACCTTTATTACGAAATAAATCATTAGCGACAACATTGAAATAATCTTATAGCATAGGCTTATACCACCTAAATAGGATTAGGTATCAAGTAACACTTAAAATGGTCACGCCTTGCTACTAGCGGATTTAACCCCCAAATTCTTTGTCACTAGCAATAATGTATATTGCAAGTATTAAATAGTATCATCCGCAAAACCTACAACCAAGAAATATATGAAAAAGCAGTCCCTCAACTGAACTATTATGTTGACAAAGTGAGCACCTTTAGTTCATTTAGCGCAGGGATTTTTACTCGGTCTGCCACGGCAATTTAGGGTACCATGAGACCGGTCAGGGGAGCCACAAGATTTTGAGGGAGGGGAGAGGAAGGGTTAAGGAAATAAATCCTACCACAAAATAATATTAATAAAGAAACAAAAGAAAAAATTATTGTCTTTTAGTGTTTCTCTGAAATGCACGTGCAATGCCACACGATGTGAGGCGATAATTAGTTCCCTTTTGATGACTACATAGCATTCATTATTTGTGTTAATATTAATTTTTAGTATTCTTACATTCTCGTTGATTAGTTTGATAGTTTATTGATTTCCAAAGCTATTTAACTCTATAACCTTATTTATGTATTTAATTAAGTGTTTTTGTTATTTATATATTTCAACTAACTCAGTAAAGGAGTATGTAAAAATGTTTATTATTTTAAATAATAACAAAATTAAAAAACTATACATTGTTTAGTAAGTTAATCTGATATATTCTACTTTGGATGGAAAATAAAATTGTGAGAAATTAATGCTAACGAAAGTTCTTACAAATATACCACGAGATCTAATCCCCTTTACAAATGTGCCGTGAGCCTAGAAAGGTTGATAATTTCCCATTTAGAGGAAATAAACACCTCTATATATTGAACCTTGTCTTACTACCTGCTCAGGTTACTTCTATTATTTGCACTATTGTGATAGGAATGAGTAAGCTATAATTGAGTGGACATTTATATGAATTTGTTTATAGGGTAAGTGAGAAACCATTTAGTTGAATAATCCACAAAGCAACCATCCTGGATTGGAACCCAAGCCTTACCGTCACCATTAAAGCAGACTGAGCGATCTTCACGTTTATTCCGCGTACTAGCCGATACGGGTAGCGAGTATGTTATTCTAAAGATAATTTACATAGTCAGTTTTCACTGTTGTAGGCCTATATTTATATGACACAGAAACAATTGTACTTAACCAATACATTAGTTTTTATGTTTTAATTTATGAAAACATTTGGTGGGTCGAGTAAAGTATGGCTTATTAATATAAACAACATTATTAATATTTATGCTAATAGCTTTCCAAACAATAAGTGAAAAAGTACGTCAAGGGTCCCCAGCTGGGATTTAAACAGGTGCCTCCCATCTGTTTGTTTAGTTTCTTCAAGCACAGCTCATGGCTCTGACCTTTCGGGTCAAGGGTGAATGTTAACTGTGTTATCCTTGTCCAAAATATTCATTTCTCTCTATTTCCCCCCACTCACTTTGCGAACGGCGTTTTCTGCATCACAAAAGATAATAGTTTTTTGCTTTTCTAGGTTGTTAAAAAGATTCAATAACTTTTTTTTATCGTGTGAAAGTTTTTGAGTTGACGAGTAATATAGGTACTAACCATGTAAAGACCTATTTCCATATGAGTGTTTGAGAAATAAATCGGATATATTTTAGTATCTTGGAAGCGGAAAGATTTCTTGGAGTGGGCTATTTTATAATTTTTACTCATTTGGAACTTAATTAATCCCATGACTACTGACCAATTTATAACGTGCATGATTCTTCTTAATTCTAGGCACGAATTGTTTCATCTTACAAAGGTTGTATACATGTAACTTAATTTAATAGTAATATCGTGTTTTATTTAATTTTTTTTAACAAAAAAGTTAAATAAGTCCACCACTTAAATTACAAGAAGAAATAATATCCTGAACATCGAACAGAATCAGTGGCGTCTGAAGAAAATATATTTCCTGGAGTTACAATTCTAATTTTGATATATAGGTACAGTCCATTCATTGTGTACATATTATTTTGTTATATATAAGTCCCAAATTCAAGTATATATAGACACTAAAACTTTTCATAGCTACAAGAATTTTTTAAATATAAAATCTTACAGCCCAGATGAATTAACGGAGGCTCCATTAAATGTTCGAGTGCACCATCAAGAGGCGACCCCATGACAACGATCAAAAGAAGGTTGGGTTTTCTCAATGCGTGGTCAACCTCACTGACTCTTCTACCCTAGACACGAATAATAAAACTAGTAATAACATGCAATATTGCAAATTTAATCAATGACTGCCCATCGCAAGAAGGGAAAGAATGTTGTTCAGCTGTACCGGAAAGAAGCTCCCCCTTCCTAGAATACCTCCTTGACAAAATTCCGTCAATATCCGCTCGACAAAACTTCGAGGACAAGGAAATAAAAGAAGGGAATATTCTGCCTCTTGCGCTTTCACTCGGAACTAGTTAATATGGAGAAACTTCACTGTGCTCATCTTCCCCCGCAGCAGCTCTGAGCTCCAAATCTGAGATTGATGTTCTGCTACGAGAGAGACAAAAAAAGAAAGAAAAGAAGGAATGTTATAAAACAAAACTTGTGGACACGTTTTACTTCGGGGTAGCATCCTAATGGTTAATAGAATACGAAAAATGAGATATATTTTAGGATTTGTTTATGCAATGATGACCAAAGGCTTAACTCATCCCACACTTTATTTACCTCCGCTTTTCTTCTTGTGAAGGCCATCACGTTGATACAGCTCATAGCATGACTGTATAGGGTCAAGGGCTATATTATTGATGTGGCCTAAAAATTAAAAATTGATCAAATTTGGGTATCGTCTATTCACTAAGAAAAATTAACTGCTAGAGTATTAGGTAATGTATCGATTCTAGTGTCAAGTTAATACTTAAGTAATTTAACCCAATCCAGTGGTAACACGGACAAAGGCGTTACTCTCGTTTGATTATACCTGTTATAAGTACCTTGTTGATATCATTTATTTGTATAGGTAATACTAGTTAAGTCCCCTTATTAATAAAATAAATATATTTTATTCCCACAGTGACCTTTAGAACAAAAATCCATAAATAATTATGCCAATCGATGAGTGTATGAACACTATTATGGCAAGGACCTTGATGTCGTAAAAAGTGGTTTATGTCTATGAATAAACCATGATTTTGAAAAAAAAAATACAATTAAATTGTCACTTAACTCTACTACAGTAGTCCCATAGCTTCTTTGGTGCTGACTGATAGCTCACAGCTGGTTTCTGACAGTCGACATTTAGATATATACCTAAATTTTGACTGTCAGAAGTGACAGCTGCTAAACACATGTTTTTGCAGATCATATGGTTCGGCGTAGGAATACATAATTTGATCTGGTAACTTCTCAAAGCCGTCAGCTGACAGCTGTGAGCTGTCAGTCAACACCAAAGAAGCCATGGGGCTACTGTAAAAGCTTTGTTATTTAAACAAGCAAGAATGTTTAAAACTTATATAGTCTTTCTTCTGAGTACGATGACTAGATTCACATAAAACTACCGGTTTTCGTGATTAAATGGTCAAAGAATTTAATCTCGTAATATACTGGATGCTCAATGGGGTGAGATGGTTTAAATTCTTGTATATTGTTGTGTGGGTGTCTTTCATAAAGTGTTTTCCATTCTCCTTCTACGAAAATGCGGGTATACTCCATATTAATTCAACCTTAAGCACTGGCTTAGTAAGTAAATATTAATAAAACACTAGCGTGTAGTGAGATGCGATGACCAAAATATATATAATAACATTGATGACTTTCATTTGATATAGTTTCACCGCTTTCTAAGTTCAATGATCCTTGTAAAGAGGCACGAGTATCTAATAACACTCTTTATTTTAATTGCCTGACTTAGAACATTTTAAAACTAATACAAAAATAAAATAAATATTGAGTTGATAACCCTCGAACGGTGGACCCTTCCTCGAGGGCCGCCAAGTTGGAAAACAGTCCGGTGATTCAATTCCGAAAGGGAACACTCTTTATCTTAGTCAAACATTAAGGGTGTAAACTAATCACTAGTGACGTTTTAGCAGTCAAGAAAGGTATATATTTGACAATCCCACTAATTATCTTTTATAGTAGATTTTATCAAGGCAAATTGATTAATAATTGGTAAACAACAATTAAGTATTGCAATAAATCAAATAAGTGTATATATTAATTATTGATTTCATGTTAATAGTCATTTCATATAATTGTTGTAATAACCTCATCATAAAATGTTTGTAGGATTTGTAATGGTCTGGTCATATGACAATATAATATAGCATCCATTTATAATTAACACACACGTAACGAAATAGATTAAGCCATATATTGAGCTGGTCAGTATCCAAACCCAGGACGTCTGATGTTAGCACGTTACGTTCGGATCAACCCATTAGCCTGGCAAACAAGAGGGGCAATTTTTTTTTTAGTTACTACTCACATTGGAGGAACCTTACACTGAAATGTGGCAAGCTTACTTTGACTTATTTCACTGTGGCCCTATCACATAAACTATGCGATGGTAAAACCATAGAAGATAAGCTTTACTATCATTTGGGATACACGAAGTATATATTTTCTTTGCTTTCCCTGACTATTCATAAAATAATGAATTAAAGCTTACCTCTAAAAATATTATAAGCAATACAGGCAGGGTGACCTGTGTTGTGTTGAATTGGTCAATTTGTACAGGAGCTGAGTTAATTTGCATCAAGATGATGCGATGCCTCTAAGACAAAAGCACACACTGCTGACGTTTTGATGTCTAATATGCCAGGCTTGGAATATATTAAATTGCTGGAATGAGCTCAAGGATCGAATCCTAGTCGCTTTTCTTCCGGCTTGAATTCTTATGTCCGATGTGGTTTTCTCGTCCTTTTACATTTAGATTAAGCTGTTAATACGATTGGCGTTTAACTTACAAATAAGAATCAATATAAAAAGGACTAGGTTAAAGGATCTTCTAAGGCAAATTGGTTTAATCTTGTTTTATTTTAACCAATGATTAGGTTATTAAAATTTTGAAGCTAAACTGTAGAAGATAGTATTTAAAAATGAGATTTTGTTTAGAGTTGGAAAAGTAACGCCATATATTGGTATTTTGTCTCATTCTTTTTTCATAAAATATTGTTCTAAACTAATGCCTCTCCTAACATGCAACGTTCAGTTGAACAGTGTATAAAAAAGAAATAATTTACAGGAAGATACCCTCAAGCCCCTTGTTAGTTGATCCATTCAACCTTCAAAACGATTCCCAACCCTTATTTACTTTCATACCTAACCTCTTTAACTCCACCTCCACCACCTTTCTGCGATATGAAGTTCATATTATCAGTAATGGGGAAGTAGATTGAAGGGGTTGGGTCGATACCATTTAGGGGGTGAAATGACGTCACAAGAAGGAGGGGGAGGAGTTGAAAGTGTATTTACCCTCCCTACCGATATCAGAGGAGAGACAGCAACGAACAGGATACAGGAGGATCAAATGACGGCGTGTGTTCTTTGTACTACGGGGGTGACTTACCCATGCTCCCTCTTACCCTTTCTAACCCTCTCCCCTTCCACATTTCAAGTATCCAACATCTAAAGCCAAGCGCGGCGGTTATACTCTGTGCTTCATTGCCGAAGAGAAGGCGACGTTTCTTGCTGCAAGCGGGTATACCTTGGCATTCAAGGGAAGAGTTAATTTGACTAGTAGGGGAAAAGAAAGAGGTGGAGGAGAATGTTGGCATTTGAAATGTTATTAAAGATAATGTTTCATAAGTTAGGAATAATATATTAACTGATTGGATGTGGGGGACACCTATTTTAATAGAGCTACTTTTCATATTATAACATGTGAGTATAAATATTGGAGTTTCAAGACCACTTAAACAGACATAATGACATCAAAAATAATTTCACTAATCTTATCAACTTGAAAAAGGCTAAATATATGTGTCTAAACATTAACATTGATTTCATAACTGTGACAGTTTTATTTATTTTTTAATTATAAAATTTAAAAATAAGGATATTAATGCTATAAGAACATTGAGATATTTCCCCATTTACATATTTACATTAAAAATATTTAGAAATAACAAACAATTTCTTTAAAACCATGGGATTTCTGGACATCTGAAACTCGTCTTCACAATCTTATAGGCAGCCCTCTTGAATTTTACTCCAAAAGCGCAGTATCCGCAAAGGTGGTAAACTGATTTAGGGTTTCAGTGATGAGATGTACTGGTTTTTGATGACAGATGAAATTGGGGATGATTTTGAACAAATATTAATCTGCCTTACCCCACACTCAGCCTCTCCCCACAGACATACTCTGCGTCTTACTGCCCAGTGCCCACCAAGGATTTTACTACTGGATAAGGGATAAGGACGGTAGATTTTAGATGAAACATAATTGAATTTGCATACAGGGATTGTGAAAAAGATTTTTTGTAAAAGTCAAATTCTGTGAATCCTTCCAGGATTTGAACTTCTAGCTTCCCATTACTGGTACACCACAGATGTGGATTATACAAAAGTTAAATAACGCACTAACGTTTAATGAGAGATTTTATGATTAAAACAAATTTAAAATAAAGTTATCAATGTGTTATGTTATTGATGAAAGTATACGTTTTTTCCCTATAATATTCTATTTATTATGAATATAGAGTAAGGTAGCCTTATTTCATATTAGCTAATGCTACACTTATCATTTAAATCTGAACCTTTTTAAAGCTTGTATTTACAGTTGATTACTAGAAGTCAATTAGAAATTCTTATCATTTAAATCTGAAACTTTTTAAAGCTTGCAGTTACAGTTGATTACTAGAGGTCAATTGGAAATTAATTTTATTAAAGTATATTTATCTGATGTCCACCTTTGACATTTAAGAGTAACTAGGAATTTCATTGCAAGATTTTGCATATTTATATAAATTTGTTAAAGTTGTTTTGAGAAAAGAAGTTCCCTAGTGGTAATCATTTATTTATTATAACCTATCAAAAACACCAGGTGTTACTCAGGCTAACCACCCAATGGATTTCGTGGCTAACCGGAGAAAAGGCTTTTATTGGCTTTAAACAGACCGAAAAAAAATTATCTTCATTTTAGTTACTCCAACCCAGTTTTTAATTAATTTATAAAAATGTAATAAAAAATTTAAAATCCCAGCTTTGAAGGAGGCCCGTTTTTTATACAGACTGGGCAATTACCCAGGGGCACACGATCTTGGGAACGCCAGCCTAGGTTCAGCAAGGATACTCTGAAGATATTATGCCCTAAGGAAATCACATTTTGTAAAGATGCACCCCATGGTCTGCTACCAAGTTTATACTTCAAGAGGTTATCAGTGGTCTTAGCGGGATTACTTGTAAAATTAATAATATAGGGTGAGTTGGGTGGCGGTGGAGCAAGGGTGGAAGGGTGCCATGTTTACACTTTACCCAGGGCACCACTGACCATAAAAGCGGGCCTACTTCGTTGTGTCTATGTTTGTTCACAGGAGAAACTAACTTTAAAGGATCTCTCTATACATACGGTGGACAATCACACAAAGATCATGACTAACAAACAAAACACTCTTCTTTTCAATAATATAAAAGAATTATACATTTTTTTTAAGTTGATAATCTCTGAATATATTTATGAAAACATATTTTAATTGGTTTTCTAATATAGAAATTTAAAGCACTTAGCACTTATGAAATACTTTCTGTTTTGTTGTATATTTCTTATACATTTGTAATAACAAGATGTATTACTTTAATTATCGATTTCGATACATCTAACAAATACAGAGGTTATATTTCAGTCTTTCGTCAAACTAGCACAAAGCATTCCGTTAAAGTTCATACTGTTTTCCCACTAGTAAGTCACCCATAGTAAGTAAACTAAAACCATGTTTAAGCTCAAAGAGAAAATACTATTTTAATAATAAGAACACTATTTGTTCATTTTGTCAGTAAGATTATCAATATCCTTAGTCCACAACATGTACCAAATGAATAGAATTATTCTCTTGACTACAATGGCACACCAATGGATGTGAAGGTCTCAGTAAGAACTGTAGTGAAGATGTTTTGTGTGTTTAAATTTTTCAAATGAAATCACATCTGTTCGAAAGTAATAAAAAAAAAATAGAAAAAGATTCTACATTGGTTTAACAAAGTAAAGTATAGTGGTGTAAGGACACTTGTCACGGAATAGATAACCATTTAGCATGAATTAGAGACATTCATCACGGAATAAGGAACCGTGCATGACACTTATTATGGAATAAAGAAGCATGCATTACATATCTAGTAAACTTGTCATGGAATAAAGAACCATATATATAGTATATTTATCATAAAATAAAGAACAATGTACCACAAATGTAGGATATTTATCATGAAATAAAGATCCATATATTACATATCTAAGACACATATAATTGAATAAAGAACCATGTATCACAGACCTAGAACAATTATCATGGACTAAAGAATGATGTTTAACGGATTTAGGAAACGTATCACGGAATAAACAGCTATGTATCAAATATTTAAGACACTTATCCAAGAATAAGAAAACGGTTAGAGGTTTTTCAACATTTTATTTTTTTTAATCATGACAAAGGCTATAATTTATAAACAACTATTTAAATTTCTATAAATAATTTTACTATTAAGGTTTTTTAAACAAGTATTATAGTAAAAAAAATGCAGCGAAGCCTAATATTTAGATTAGAATAAGGCTCCCGGGTCTACTTTAGTAATAACTTATTTTTGCTTCACGGACAGAATTTCAAGCAGATGAAGTTAGTTGATTTAAATCCTATATCTCTCTATTTGACTCACTTTGATTCGAGGGATTCTTGCTGTGAACGATATTAAAACAAGACGATTCCCAACTTGGATAGTCAGTTGGATATAAAATTAGGTTTGAGTGCCTTCCTCTATGATTAAATTTGATGTTCCTTATACTTAGCTATTTTTTCACATAATGTCACAGTTCCTTGAGTATTAAACAGTAAAAAATTAGTGTCCCTGCAGCAGAATACATATTAAGAACGTGCATCAACTGCCTATCAACAATGTGAAATATTCGGCTCTAAATTATAACTTTATGTGAACAATATTGCACGTGGATCATTTCTGATTAAACATTATTGGAGATAAATGGTTCGAATTCAGGCCAAGTTATCTGAGGTGTCTTTTATAATGACTTCCATGTAAATGAGGATGCAACTTCTCTAAATTCTACAATCTTCATCGCTACAACTATTATTTATAGCTATCTGTATATATAAAAGGCTCACTCACTTACCCATCAAAGTATATCCCTAACCCTTGGGCCAAAAACTTTAAATTTTCCATAAAAGTTATTTTTAAATCCTAAATAAGAGATAATATAGGGTTTTGTGAAATTAACATTAAAAAGTAATTAGCACTTGTTATTACCTGCCTCGGTGGCGTAGTTGGGTAACGCGCTAGTTGTGTTTAGCTCGACTGCTGAGGACGGGGATATCGAGGTTAAAATCTCGGTCGGGTGAACTGAGGGTGGTTTTTCCTAAATGGTCTTTCACTCTTCCTCCACGCAAATGTGGGTTCACTTCCTCTTATTCAACCTTCCCAATTCCTAATTCATTAACGTAATTAGTACTTAAAGCGTATAATCCGAACGGGTAGTAAGACGTGGTGCTAAATAATAGTAATAATAATAATAAACATTTGTTATTGTACAAACACCCCACTTTTAATTGAAGGTTACCTTGTTGTAATTCAGGTTCGTCCGTGGCCACATTTAGAGTTGAACTCTGACCTTTGACAAGCACTGGAGTTTGTCACAATGGTCCCTAGTAAGAGGCGATATAATTTTATGCTTTGTTACTATCACCCTGGTGGCGAGAGTGCAAGAAAGGGACTTAAGTTAATTACTCATTTTATAATTTGATTGTTTTATTACTAGGCTATGATTTAATAATCATTAGTTTAGGTATAATTTATTTTATTTACTGTACCAACGTGCACCTTTATCGACGTAGTTAAATATATAGTAGCCTAGATTTGCTCAAAGAAAGTTCAAAGTTTTCAAATTCCCTTGATGCAGCTTTTAAACAAGTGGAAATATAGCCTAAATCAGGGATCTTTTCTAGAATTTTGCCTAGATGTTTTTGAGAGTTTTTCAAATTTCACCTTCTTAAAGGGTTGGGAAGGGCAAAAAGGTTTGTGACTCAATGATTTACCTCCAACCCACCTCATTGGCGTAGTTAGCTAACGTGCTAGTTTCGTGTTGAGCCGCACTGCCGAGGAAGGAGCCATTGAGGTTCAAAGTGCTAAATACTGATTCACCCAACACAATACATCCATAATCGCTGGGGCAGGAAACTTTTAATTCTTCTAGTCAGGATGGTAGCGGGATTGCTCCATAAAACCAGAAAAATATAAAATCAGGAAATGTCAAAATGATACTCCATGAAATGGGGTTGGGGGCCTATAATTTGAAAACAACATTTAATTGGGGTATACAATTAATATTTGGCAGACAGGGATAGAATAACTCCAGATATCTCAATAAATCTTATTATTTGACCTTTATAAAAGAGAATTTGAGAAAAGTGGTTTGATTTAAAATTTCAAAAAATATAGGTAAACAAAATATAGTTCCCAGTGTGGTAGAAAACTGAAATTTGGCAAGAAGGTAAAGAGATCACTGCAAAGATATATATAGGGCGGAAAACGGTAAATTTTCTAATTGGGCTTAACAAAAAAAAATTCATGGTTTGTAAAAAATTTAAATTTGGCAGACAGGTAGAAGGACAAGTCCAGAAAACCTATTTAATTGCAGAATTCGAATTTTATAAGCAGAATTATTTTAAATTTGGAGGGGACTTACGATCTCAAAAACTAATATAAAGATCTACCTTCACTTTTGGTGTCAAACTTAAAATCAGTAAGAATGTTGAAAAAGAACACTCCAGCTAACTATAAAATACTTAAAATGGTAAATGGGGATAATAATGGGTAGGAGGAAGGTAGAAGGGGGGTTAGGTAAAAACAATATTATAGCTAAATCATAAAAATTAAATTTTCCAGAAACTCCAATAACAAAATTAATATTAAGAATGGGGGCTTGGTAAAATTAATATTTACAGTGAAGGCCTGGTGAAATTGGAGCTTTTAAAAATTTCAAAACTTTTACTTTTTATTGTAGTAAAAGATTTAAATTGCTCAGGTGAGCATAAGTATCACCCCAATCAACCATTAAGGTCGGATCCTTAAGTTTCAAAACTAAGAAGCAGTAAATGAGGAAGACGGGTTCCCTTAATATTCCTAAAACTAATATCAAAAATTATTTTTTGTATGATATAGAATAAAAGTTTGAAATTGACAATGGACATTCTCGGAGATCCAAATTATGTCTTAACATATGGAATTTCAACATTTAAGTCAGGAAAATGGAAGAGCTTGAAATGAATACACCTATTATAGTTAACTACTTTTGTTTGTGGTTTTACTCTTTAACCTTTATAGCCTTTTTATTTTGATAGTATTTACACTTACCCATTTTAACATTATTTTCCTTGTTCCAAATTACTACTTTTAAACTTTAAATCCCCTTTTTGTAATGTTACATATCTTTTTTTTTTAAATTGGATTGGATTTATTTTTTAAACTTTTAATTCCTAAATATATCTCCCTGTCAAAGCAGCGTAATTCATGTGATTGTATAATTTAAATAAAAGCTTACACATAAAAGGTTAGAAATGGAAAAAGTGTAGAAAGATTTAAATTATAAAAAAGGTGTATAAAGAAAAATGATAAAAAGGGAGAAAATTGAAAAACATTATATAGATGAAAAAGGAATGAAATGTTTTAAAAAGGTCAGGTTTGCAAAAAAGAACGAGGTAAAAAGAATAAACAGTGCAAAAAGAGATAAAAAGTGTTCTAAAGGGCAAAAGGTGTTTAAAGGTTTAGAAAGGAAAATAGAGCAATGATATTAAAGGGGTGTAATACAAGTTGTGGAAAAAGCTTAACAATTTATTATATGTAATTTTTACACACTTTTCCCCTTTTTTTGCTTTTCAACACTTTAAACCATTTTTGACTTTTTGCCCCTTTTTACTTTTCTAATCCTTTATAAACGTTTTATCCTTTTTACTCATATCTTTACTTTTTTGCTATCTTACTGGTATAGGAAGTATTTTGATCGTCAAAAAAAATCTAACTCGAGATTTTGATGAAGCTCGACGTTTCATGACCCTCCAATTCCGAAAAGGTTGTTTTTTAATTTCCTTCTGTCTCTTTGTCTGTACCGCCGACTAGAGCCTAAATTATTTTACCGATTGGCCTAATAATTGGTATTTAGAGTTTTCATAGGGTTGCCACGAGTGGTTTTTGGAATAGGATATCCAACCATAAAATTAAGGGTAGCTTATTGAAGGGAAAAAAGAGAAAAAGTCAATTTTTCAATATCAGCTCTAACGATTTTGATTAAATTTCATTTCAAAACATTTATAAATATTATAAACAAAATGGCTACTCTCAACATTTCGGCCAAATGACTTCAAGGGCTCCGGTCCGATGCGTAAATTCTCACTTTATATCGTATTGCTGAAACTATTTGAGATATTAAATTACTTGTCATTGTAAATATGTAGCACTATTTATAATACAAATATTTTATTCGAAATATATTTTTATAAAACCGATAATTTTCAAGCTATACGAGAATATATACATTTTCTAACTTTTCGAAAACTAAACGTAAAGTATTGCGACCGTAAAATAAATGGTACGGAGCTCCACATGAAATTTATCGCTTGATTGTTTAGAAATGGAGATCTCTACTTAAAATTCGTAATATAATATATACTAGAAAACCCGAAAACAAATTGCACTAGACACACGTAAAACATTTTTTAATCATGTTGATAAATTTCAAAATTTTATTTTTAAAGGATTAACGTCTTCATTTGTATATTTGTACCTATAAAAATATCGATATTGGGTCCCCAAGGGCCAATATTTTGTATTAAAATTTTTACTTCGGGTTAAGATTTTCATTTTACTAGTGGATGCACATATTATATTTATCGCATTGCTATTAAATTTCTCTTTGATAAATTTTGACCAATAAAATAGGTAATTATTGACTATTTGGTCTAATATGAAAGAGATAGAATTGTTATAGCCGATTTTAAGAAAATATAATTTTTCATCCTATAGTAAACTGCAATTATTTTTAGGGTCATACAGACACGCCGTTAAGGAAACTACCGTTAATTTTAGGATTTGATATCCAATTACAAACATTCGTTGTGGTAAACTTATGAAAACCCTAGATACCAAGTTTTATTCCAATCGGTAAAATAGTTTAGATTCTATCCCAAGGTACAGACTGACAGACAGATGGACAGACAGACATATGGCATTGCGAACACCACTTTTTAGGGTTCTGAGCTCAGTTATATCCATGGTGTGTAGAAGGCTTTTAAGTTTATTGGAACAGTTTTTTAGTCAAAATAAATAAAATATCTCTCTAGTAAAAATATAGATTTTAGATTTATTCATATGGTGACCTCATTAGTTCTTTAATATATATATAAAGGATGTCCTAAAATTAAATAAAAGCCTTTTCTCTTCGTTTAAAATTTTTATCATCTTAAGCCACTATGCTCATGCCATATATTCAAGGACTGGTGAAAATAGCTCAAATAATACACATTATTATGGAAACATCGAGGAAAGAGTAATATCTCTAACAACCAAAAAACATAGTAATCTTTTTTTTTTGTCAAAGAGATACATAAAATATATACTATTTGCTAATAGTTTATAAATCATTGTTTTTATAAATAATATTCAAAATAAAAATTTTAATTTTAATAGCGAGCTAATACCACTTTTTAATGGTGTGTTATTAATTATTTTTAACAGTTGCGGAGATAATATAATAAAAGTTGGAAACTACTTCTTGTGAAAAGTACCATTAAAGTCATTTTCATGGGAAAATGAGAGTTTCCATTCGGTTTTTAATGCTAGATAGGACCTATTTTCAAAATTTAATCAGAATCGTCAAAAATATTTTTAGAAACAAAATTTTTCTAGTTTTACTATTCTGTAAGCTACCCTAAATTTTAGGGTTTGATATCTTATTCCAAAATTTACTGGGGGGAGGGGAGGTGATTATTTAAACCTCAGATACAAAGTAATAGACATATCGGTAAAATGGTTTAGGTCTTAGTCCGAGCTACAGACAGATAGATGGCATCGCTTTGATCACTTTTTCGGGTTCAGTGTGTCATCAAACGTCTATATTTATTAAAATATTGAGTTGAATGTTTTTTGACGATCACAATAGGGTCTACTCTCTCCGATGGTCGAGAAAAACTAAAAGCCTAATGTATCAAAACAGATACAGCGGTAGTAATATGAAGGCATTTCTAATGACCACAGTTCTTCCCTGCATTATGTATAAAATCCAGAGGCAGATGGTCAAAATGTCAACCTTTATTATTCAGGTTTATTGTTGATAGGAATTTTGTGTTTCGAGTCTCAGCTTGGTCTAATGAGAATAATTTCTCGTAAATTGTTTCCTGCTCTTCATCCTTGCTAATAAGGATAGACTTCTTACTAATTTTATTTTCCTTATTCCCTATCGTCTTAATTAATTGAATGTAGGGCGAAGCCATATTTTGGAAAATGGCTTTAAAAATCTCAGTTTAGTATCTACTTCTAATAGATGTGAGTCTGTATGCTTCATACATCCCACCCCTATCCTAACACAGATACATTTTATATTCAATCCATTAATGGATTTATCCCAAAAAATGTACATTGTACAACTCTCTATTCTATGTTTATAACTGCCTCATAAAATTCTAAAAAGAAATGATTTATTATCCGATATAAAATAAATGCAAAGTTTTGTTTTGTATCGCACAATGCCAATTAGTAAATTAATTATCTGTTGACAACGCACTGTTTCCAATTTTATTCTTCCTAATTAAAATTGTTTATATTTATTTGTTGGCTTTATACAATACAAAGGGGTGTATATATATATATATATATAGATTTATATATATACATAGGTATATACTGAGGTTTATATATATATATATATAAACCTATGTTTTGCAACATCGTTCGAAAAGTAATTGAGTGAAGTGCAAAGAAGCCAAATTGTTGAATCTGATAAAACACCTGAACTGTTTTTTAGTGTATTCAACATTTTTGTTAAATATCTGGTTAAAAGAGTAATGGAGAGGCAATAGATATGACCAACGTTTTGGAGAATATTTAAATATCGGTTTATCTCTGTGAGTTTTAAAACACACTTATAGTTGCTACACAAAAATTGTATTTTCCTTTAATTTTTTGTTTGTAAAATTTTAACATATAAAAATCATTATAGATACGTACAAATAACTTAAAAAGTACTTCAGGACATCCAAGAATTTTTGTTTGTAATAGTCTCAATTTTCACTTTTGAAAAAAAGAATAGATGGGCAACTAATAATTTAAAGGAGATTTGGGGTTCGAATTCCACTTGGGTTTACTGAAGCTGGCTTTTCCTATAGAATTTCTGCTATTTCTTTCTCCACGCAGATGCGAATAAGTTTGATCTATATTAACACATACTAATCACTTATACATTATGAGTAGTTATTACTATGCATACCTCCCTAATAGGCCGTGAGATGCGGTGAAACTATTTGAAAGAGTTTTAATTTTAAAGATTAACGACGTTGCTTACTTGGTGATTTCGAATCTATTGTGAAACGGGTTGAATCCAAACGATGCACCTAAGTACGCTAAGCATTATCACACTTAGACACCAATAAATGAAATAGAAAGAGAGGTATGAAAATCAGCAGTTCACCCTGCGAGACCTCTATTTGATATACTGATAACATCCCCCTCTTCCTCTAACGAGCTTCCACAGTCAATCTCACCTTGAAAACATTAAAATTTAGAACACAAACCTTTTCTTTTTTCCTAATCTAGAGACATCTGATATCACAAATTTCTTAAATCTACATCCTGGCAGGAAGACTTCTAAAGGTCAATTTTCGTAGCTAAGTCAAATAGCCTAAGTTGCAGAGGATTTATATAAAAAAATACGTTTACAGAAGAATAATTCAAGAAAAAAATATTAATTGTATGACACTGTAGGATTATTATTATAATTATTTAAGAATTTATGGATTTTGTTTCAACGTTATAGCTATAAAACTCGCTGAATAAAACGTAATTTATCTAACATGGAAAAAACATTCTTGACCTGCCGGAACTTCACGTTAAGATTGCGACGTCATTAAAAAAAATTAAATTGAGATAGTTTAATATAACATAAGTGCTGAGATTAACATTTGTTATAAACACTTTTTATTTTACTAGTATTTTATTATATCAAAGACTGGGATCTCAACGCCACTTAATAAACAATAAAGTAATGCACTGATGCCCAATGCAATTATTTTTAAATAGCCTTCAAATTAATTTCAACAAATCAAATTTGTGAATGATGTTAATTTGGTAAAGTGTGCCTCAAGGGAATATAACTATTTGATCAAACTTATTGTGTATTACGAATTGTTTAAACTTACGATGTGAAGAAATCATCGAATGTAAAGGAATTATTTATAATTTTAAAGCCCTATTTCTTACAAAACATGCTTAAATTATTTTTAATTCAAACAATATGAATTTATTTTGACAATATATTCTTATAATGTTTACAATCTGTCAATAGTGTTTTTTCGAACCTTATCAAATTTTAGGCAAGATATGAAAAATAGTTTTAATGCTTATTGATATAATTTTAAATAATATTTAAGGACCTTAAGACATGAACAAGATTAGTACTGTTTCTAATACCACCTCAAGAAAGTTCTGAATCACTCCACTACACTTTATATTCTCTAATTAAGAATACCAAGTTGAAATACTTTTTAAAATATTGAGTTTAAGCTAATAAAATATATGTTCAAATATAAAAGATAGGTGCCACAAATTCAGGTTTATAATGCTATCGTTATCTCCACTATAATTATTACCAGATTCTCTGTCAAGCATATTTTTTTTAAATTTATAAAGACCAAGGAAGCTGAAATTTATCAGGCAAATAGCCCCAAGCCCAATAGCGTGCAGGAATACTGTTAGATAGTAAAATCCAATGGAGTATTTAAAAAAAAACAAGGTTGAACAAAATTCTTGAATCTTCGAAAACCTAAGAAGCTGTCATTTAACAGATAGCCTCTTACCCAAAAGGGTGAAGGAATATTTGGTGACAGGGAGGACTCCCAGCTTCCCCCCACCCCAAGATGGGATAGAAGGCTCCATAAAGCAAAGTTTAAATAATCTCAACACCCAGTAGACATAGCTGAAATTTTAGGCATAAGAATGTATAAATACTTGTTGACCGAAAATTTCCATTGAGGCCTTCAATATGGGGGTTTTCTAAATATTAATTTAGAATAATTATCGAATCTCGGAAGAGCTAGAAATCTGAAA
The DNA here is from genome assembly GCA_901482245.1 of Timema douglasi. Classification (NCBI taxonomy): domain Eukaryota; kingdom Metazoa; phylum Arthropoda; class Insecta; order Phasmatodea; family Timematidae; genus Timema; species Timema douglasi. Next base: position 4,572 of record CABEEJ010000406.1, on the reverse strand, counting down.
TTTGGTATTAAAGTAGACCCTAGCCAGGAGGAGTAAAGTAATAATTGGTAATATAAAATTAACAATTGGGGCCCTCAAGATGGTAGAAATTCCATAAAGTCCAAAGTTGAAAAAATCTCAAAGATCTAAGAAGCTAAAAGTTTGCAGGAAGTTAGCTTGTAATTAAAAAGGATACTGGGATACTAGGTGACCGAATATTCACATAAGGTCTCCAAAAAGCCAAAAAAGTATTTAGTACAATAAATGTTGCTTAAAATTAAATCTTCAGTTGGGGAACAATTTCACTCTTATTAGAGCATCTTTTTTTAACAAAGAGACCTTAATTTAAATGTGCGTCCCAGATTTAGAGGGTCACTAAAAATTATTTAAATTGACGATTATTGTCCAACAAGTGTCAATGGGACACATTACGCCACCAGAAATGAAGCCGTTGATTTTTAAACGGGTATTATGCTAGTTTAATAAAACAGGTATTTGGTCAAAAATGGCTTAATAAACAAGGTTTAGCCAAATGCAATATAGTTTGTGGGACACCGTTTTCTTTTTCTTTTTTAAACCAACTAAAAGCACATTTTATTATTGTGTTACAATACTATATTTATCGTGACATCAGAGACTAATTTTAGTTTGTACTTTTTAACACAAATATAAATAATTACATCATCTATGGGTTAAGGATAATAAGGATGGTTTTAGGAGAAGTTAACCGTTCGGTATAAGCTTGGAAGGGAGGGAGCGAGGGGAAAACAAAGTGATAAAACACACGTAAGTTTTAATAAAATATCAATTTTTACTTATTTTTCTGCTATTAAAAGGTCTAAGCAATGATACTAGCTTAACCCTCTCAATAGATACAATGTTATACACAAGTAACATTCTTACACTACTCACGTGGAAAACCACCTCTATTACATGTGGTAGAGATTTCCTCAACCCTCCCTTTCACCGGCAATTAAGTGTATTTTGGAGGTTACATCTTAAAATCTAAGACTTAGATCATATAATAAAAAGTAGGAGTGCTGTCAGATGATACTTTTCTCTCTCTTAAACTATTGTACTATATTATTCGCAAACCATTTGAAAGGTTCTTTTGATGATAATCTAAAGTAGCAATTAGGTCCGAATACATTGCCCACCACCCTTCTAATTTAATAAGTTAGAGTTTAAATGAAAATGTGTCGCAAGTTGAAGATATTTTAATTGCTTAGTATCCTTAACATTTACTATCCTTTTCTACTAAAAATAAATGCACATTAAAACTATGGTGCTAAGTCTACCTCTGTAAGAATCTCTAAAATGACTTCTCCTTAAAACGGGGTATTGCAAAATTTGTCCTTTCCTCCCTCGACAGACGTTGGTATGCGTGTGTAAGAATGAAGTACCCCTTCCCTCTCCCCACCCAAACGTTAACTTTGAGAGAGCAAAGTAAAACGAGCAATTAAGGTAACAAGTTACCCCTACACGGGGGTGCAATTTACCACCCTCTCCACATTGTTGCTGCACCCTGTCCCCCACTTTTCCTTCTTTTTACAGCTCTTGATACTGTTCACCCCAAACCCCACCCCCTATTCCCTTACATCACGTCAGACGTTGCGCGCAATCTTGATAACATAATTCCATGTTCCCATAGTTGGCTGCCCTCGATGCCTGCTTAGGGAATAGAGGAAAGAAACTTTAATGGTTTGCTTCGCCAGAGAACAGTAAAAATTATAATACTTGCTTTAATTTATTTTTCTTTACTCAGTATGATAACATAATCTTTGTTCACGTACCGTTTCAATCAAAACACACACAATCAAGAGCTTAATGTAGAAATAATTGGTCGTATTACTTGTGTTTTGGTGGGGCTTAATTAAGGTGCGTGGATTGAGATAATTTTAAAAATTCTCTTTCTGTACCAGCTCGCTCATTTTTTAATAGCGGGGATTTAATTACCTCCCTTTTTTTTTATTGCACCATGTTTAACTACACTTCCCGGATTATCTGCACGTAAATAAACTAAAAGGGTACGGATAAGGAAGGTAGGTTTTAGAAAAATGTACTCGCATTCATGTGGAGGAAGGAACCAATTCGAAATAATAAAAAAATCTCACTAAAACCAGTCGGGATTTGAGCCCCGATCTCTCCATCAACAGCAAACCAAACCAGACGAGACTGATACTATTTAAATTATGTAAACATTCCTCTTGTAGCAGTGTAGTTTTATTTCCTCTCCAAACATCGGAGAAAAGTGTCTGTCCGCATGTTTGTCCGCACCTCAGGCTATAGTTGAAACTATTTGACCTATTGGGCTAAAACTTAGTATTTTAGGTTTTTATAAGGTCCCCATAAGGGTTTTTTTGGAATTAGACAACCAACCCTAAACTTAAGGGTAGTAAGTTGAAGGGTAAAAAGAGAAAAAATCGATTCTCGCGAAATATGCTCAAACGATTTAGATTCAATTTTATATATAAATACTGTTTATCATTATAAATAAGTTGGCAATTCTCATTTTCTCATGAAAATGACATTTGAGGGTAATTTACTTATGAGGACTTCTCAAATTTTTATCATTTATCCGCAAATATTTGAGATATGAAATAACTTATTATATAAAATTGTACTAGGCCTTCTATTGAAGATTAAAATCTTTTATTTGAAATATTTTTTTAAACCAATAATTTGTGAGCTATAAGCAACTATATACATATAATACTATATTATATTATTTATTTTGTCAACATCCCTTTCTCTTAACTAATACAAAGCATACAGTGGTGAATAAGGTAGCAGTGGATAGGATTTTTTTTGCCGACTTCAGACATAGCGTACTCAGCTTACGTTAAAACATATTGTTTAATATTCAAGTTAAAAAAGTCTAACAATATTTTTGTATCAATTACCAAAATTGACAAACAAAAATTAAAGATTATTGGATTCTGACATCAAATATTGTATACAAAGAGGTATTGTAAATTGTAAATACATTCACATTTATAAACTCTCTATGCTATTTTGTATATACGCTTCGTTGAGTATTTAATTTCAAAAGACTAACAAAGGACTAAATCTTTTTTTTTGGGAAGGGGAGAGGGAAAGGTTGAATGTGCGAAAGTTTCGCAAGGGTTTAATTGTACTTAAATATTCTTTTTAATTAATTAATTTAACTGTTTTGCTCTTTGGTGGACAAAGATGTTTCTCCTTTCTCAGTTTTTCTGTAACAGTGTTCCTAGTTTTAATGCCATAGAGTAAGTAACAGTGTTTATTATTTCATTAATGCTCTTTGGTTTAATGTTTTTACAACAATGTACAGTATACACTATTATTTCATTCCACAAATATTAAAAGTTCTAAGTAAATGTATATTTTAAGATAAAGGCGGGAGAATGTCAAAGCGTTGCATAGAACAATTTTATTTGATAAAGGAAAGAGAAATTTGTGCATTGCACCATACCATTTATTTCTAGGCATAATATATGTAATAAAATCTCACCGTGATGTGACGTCAAGTTGGAGCTTTATCACCTACCTAAGCCAGGTCATATCTGTGGGTTGAGAACAGACGATATTAAGCCTCGTCTGTATTCTCTGTGTAATCCGTATTCTTATTGACACATTTAACCACATTACCCTACCCTCTTGGGCTGTACGCATAAATATTATCTACGCTAATGCGCTAGGAAAATCAATAAAAATATAGATGGCATGTACATTTACTTGCGTGGCAGGAGTGTGGGAAATGGTTTAATAAATGTACCCCTAATACATGCAGCCGGAATTCAATACCCATCTTCCCCATCACCATAACACTGACAAAATGAGCTTGATATATGGACCTCGTGTCCACCGGTGCAGGTATATACAGGTGGTCCTTAACAAACTTAAAAACCTTTATGATTTTATTTATGTGAACACTTCTTATTTTAAATCATGCGATATATTGACAATTAATAACTAAGTATAAAACTTCATTACAACAAAATCATAAAATGAAAATAATGTCATACAGTTCTATAAACATAATCAACCATTTAATAATATCATTAGAGTTTTAATGTGTTAAGACGTTAGTATTTATAAATTTAATATTCATTGCAATTGCTACCAAAACCTGCTTCGGTGGCCGCATGGTCTACAGCGCTACTCTCGCAATATATTAGATTATCAATGAGGGGAATATTGGAGCTCGATCCCTTTCAGGTGTACTCTAGGTGGTTTTCCCTGAACGGTTTTACACTCTCCTTCAATGAAAATGGGGGTCATCTTCCTCCGAATACTGCCTTCCTAATCCCTAGCACAGTAGTGTGATTAGTACATGGGCGTAAAGCCTAAACTTGCAGTAAAACACGTTATTATATCTGAAAAAATTATTTATAAAAGTAGAGCAGAAATATAAAATGAAAACTACTTCTATTACTGTCATTGAAGCTTTAATTTCGATTCACACATCAATTTTCATTTATTTTCTCTCTGTGATTCTGTAGTCTCCACGTGGGGGTGACCTGGTGGTCTAGGGATAAGGTGTCAGACTTCTGTGCTGGCGGCCGGGGTTCGATCCTCGGTCCCGGCAAAGATTTATCTGATTACCAAACC